>JBBPKG010000279.1:0-11724 GCA_038089115.1 Fistulinella cinereoalba | reverse complement strand
TGGGAAGCATACTAGGACATAGGCCAAAGGTGAGGATGAGAGTGATGAGACTTCGGCTGAAAGGAAATGAGTCCGATCATAAAAACAAATAAGAACAAACACAGGAAATTGTAACACTAAGCTACTCAATGGTTCAGAGGCTCAATTGGCTGAACAAATGCATGCAATGTTAATGCCTGGGCGCAAAATTCATATTGGACAATCACACTTACAACAACATGGATGCAACAGGTAGTAAATTGTTGTGCAAGGAAGACCCCGACATGTGAGTGGGAGTTGAATGTCAATAAACTATCATGGATGCTACACCTGCCAGTGGATGGACAACTTGAAAGGGCAGGTTGTGAACCACACTTGACACATGGCCAATTGCCAAGATACAAGAGGTGGGTATTGAAGGGGATCCAGAATGGCAAGCCATGGTGCCTTCGTCATCAATGTTGCAAGTGGATGTGCACAGTTGCCCATTGGCCATCATTGGCTTGCTGTGCTCATCACCATTGTCATCACAATCACAATGGCAGCATGGTGACCAATGAGTCACTGGCAGTACTCATGGTTAAGCCCACCAATTAGCTTAGGCCCTAACTGATTCATCACAGACATGTAGACTCTGTCATCCTCAGATCATATATTTATACAGTAAGAAGTCAAAGGTATTAAAAATGATAGTATATGCTGCATGGGGTGGAACTACATCCAAGTTAGTCCAACTTTACAGTGAGAGCACATCCGCCAGCAGTCCTCATCAATACACCTGGTTAAATGTTAGCTAGCTTGCAGAGATCTATCAAGGTAAAATTATGGTTACCATATCCATCATGTGTCCACATCAAGTTTGGTGGGGTTCCAGTCTGGGCTTGCTGAGAGGATAGTGGCAGAATGATTGTTGTAGGTTGCAACTGACTGTGACTATCAAACAGTGTATTGATCAATGTGATGTTGGAGTCCTTGTCATTGATAATTCATTGCATTTTCTTGCCCTTGAAGCGATGAAGATCAGCAATCTTCTCATGTTCATGAACCACACAGTCTGCCAATGCCTTTTCTACATGGTGTACTTCACATTGTGTGTGGACAACCTCAAGCATTAGAAAAGCTTCCTGATTTTCTGATTCCTTTATGGGTTCTATCTGTGCACCCATTTGTTCAACCCTCAAATGGAATTTGAGACAACTTACTCATGTATCTCCAGCTGATAATGTCATGTATATCTCCTCCAAGAAACCATTATTCAGTTTTCTCCACAATACTGAATTCATATTCCCAGGGATCCTATGTGCACCATCCTCCCCTATGGTGGAAACTAGTTGACTGTAAGGCATTCCATGAGATGGAAGTAAACAATCATGTTTGGACTTGTTTGCAGAGAGATGTATCTTGATCAGTAAGTACTAAGTGCAACATAATATGATAAGTATAATTGGGCTGGCCCTCTGGGCATTCCTGAAACTGAGTGACTGAGACACAACCTCGTACTTGTGCATGCAGTAGACCAAGTAGTATCAACCATCCTATACATGCTAGGTCATGAATCATAGCAATGTCCCTCAAGAATATGAGAACAAGCTATGTTGCTCTTCACCCTGTTGAGTGTGTCAATACTGGAAGTCTTGTGCATATGCATCAAGCATACAAACTCTTCAACCACATGAATGAGATGTAGGATATCATCTTCATCTGCATCCTGAATTTGACAGTGGAATCCTAGCTTGAACACAAGGTAGGGGCATGTTTTTGTGTTCTCATCGAGGAGCTATCTGTCAACCACACAAGGGACTGCAGGATATGACCCATCAGGACTCAGGAGTGATGATGCAGCCTTCTATGAGAGCAGTGTTGGGTATCAGGACCATTGAGCTTGCAATGCCAAAGTTGCTGTTGTTGTTCTTACAGATCATGACCAGGATGGAACCACTGGTTTTTCTGGATGCAATAAAGGTTCTGACGTAACATGGCATCCATGAGCCATTTCTTGGCATTCACCTGTTGCATGGGATCCATCTAAGTTCTATCAGCCTTGTACCTAGACAGACAGTCATCCCAAGGGCAAACCCCAATGAGACTGATGCGTATGACATCATCATGTTGTACAACATTGTGTGGCACAAAGGGGCAGGTCTGCCAAGGCCACCATATGTTCTGCTCAAGTGGACCTGTTGTGAGAAGACATCCCAAGTGCAGAATGTCAGCAAAGCGAATCGAGATGTCATTCTCCACACTGTAAGACAGTAAGTGGCAACCAAGGGTAAGTGGAAAGAATTGCACAACTCATTGTACATTCATTCTCAATAAAATGAACCACCATAGCACAACAGGTGGGAAGATGAAGGCAGTGTGTGAAGACTCACTGCATCACCAAAAGCAGCTCCAGTGGGCTCCTTCCCATACCATAGTTGAGAACCCTAATGGGAATTCCATCATTAGCAATCTCACTAATCTATCCACCAACCTGACCTATATTCACTCCTTCATCATCAGCAATGTCATTCCTGGGACCAAAAATGAATGGCCTGTTCATCTGTGTGGTTGATAGGATTGCACACAGTCAAGAACTTGATAACATTGTCCATACTTGGTGCTCTGGCTGGGGATTGACTTCAAGGTGAACAATGTGACCACTAAGAATGATGCAATGAGCATTCTAATGATAGTTAAATTACTGAGATCACTAACATTTTTGGAAATCTGAAGAGAGAATGCTGATATGAGTAACTTGAAATGAAGTTCAAACTTTCTTGCCAAATACAAAAGGGTTATTAGCTGGCCAACCATTAGAGTGAAATACGATGATATGCTAGAGGGGCAATCAGAATGGGCAGATACATTCATCAGAAGGAGGCACCTCTGAAAGAGGCATCCACTAGAAATTGAGAGGTTTCCTTCTTTTTTTCTGTTCGCTTTTGCATAGGTACCTTGTAGGCGTTGTCATCTGCAATCCAGAGGGCTGATAAGGAATGGCTTCATGCAAGGGCGATATGAGACACTTCTATTCCAAACGAATGAAGTTCACTGTCTCTGCCTCGGTGATGATAGAATGTCATTTGTTTTCCTCAATGGGCCTCATGGACTGGAAATTTCCTATGGCATGGATACTGTGCAGCCATGCTGATCTAGTCTGATCAACGAAACCAATCACCTGGGCATAATTCAGCATCTTGATGTACTGAGCACCTTTGAGAACACCAATGGAGATGAGACGAGTGCCATGGCCAATTGGTGCATCAGGCTATGACCTGGCTCTCAGTATTGCTGATAGTCAACCCCAGCTTAGAAGGGTCCTATGGGCAGAAATCTTGAAAGAGGGCGGGGCCAGGGATACATGCTTGTGCACTACTATAGCATAACCATATGTGGTCCAGTGGACAGAAATAGCCACTCACATTGTTGGAATGTATTCTCCTTCCAATCTGAAACCCTGCTGAGTTCAAGGGAATCAAAAATTGAACTGTTTGGTAATTGAAAGGAAAGGCGTATGTCACCAAGCTGATTTTCTTTTTCCAATGTGAACGTTCTATGATTGATTTGCAAGCAAGGTGACCACCTGTCACAAAAAGGTCTGTAGATTGAGTAAACCCAGTGTACAATGGCTGCACACAAGCATCAGGATCTTGCCTTCAAAGTTGTGGTGTCACAAGTCAAGTTGACTGAGTGACACTACAGATGGAGGTCTGCAGCATAAAGTCATTCCAGCCAGTCAAAGTTCATAATATCTGGCACTACATTAAGCTATTGCATGCACAACAGTGCAAAGACCTGAGTGACTACAAGGGACATTCCTTTCGACATGACAAATACTTCACTATTAAGACAACATGAAGAACATATTCTTATCAAAGTATTTGTTTAAAAAAAACTTGCGAGAGTGTTCCAAGGCATTGTAATAAGTCAAATGTGGATCTGCTCACTCACCAAAGTGAGGAATGATATTTGCATATGCATAGACTTGGGTAAGAGGAAAGACATCACCCAAGTGCTCACCTCACATTCTTGTGGCCCTTTTGAGGATATGCATTTGCATTACAGGGTTGCAGTTACTGCTTGGCTGCATGATAATGTCAAAGCATTGGACATAGGTCAAAAATTGATCTGCCCATGGCCACAACTGGTTAGGTTCTCCCAAAGAATGAAAAACAAGTCTTAGTTGAACAACAGAGTGATCTAAACATGCATCTCATAGTATCCTGTGCAATAGAGAATGGCACATGGATGACTAACCATGCAAACCACTCAAGGGCCATGCATGTTTGCTATTGGTATTGGCAATCATGCAATCATAATGTCCAAATACCCATTCATTGTTGGGCAGACAAGCGAAAAGTGTTTGGGCAGGTAGTATGGCATTTGTGTGGAAGTTGGTTGTCTGCAGGCATACCTAGACTAAAATTAGGCATGACAGAACATGGAAATTTATCTGCAAGCCTACCTTGAACCAGATCTGAATATTTTTGAATGTGAGGCTGGCAGTATTTGAAGCTCTGCAGGTGCCCCCGATAGGCTGAACAGCATGGATCCCATGTACTTGCTCATAAGAAATGAAATCAGCCAAGCCAGCTTGCAAGTCTGGGAGTTGGAACAAGTTTGCTGCATCATCAACAGAGACACAAGGGATCGATGGGTCATAAGCCATATGAAAGGCAACTGTGCCAACAGAGAATACACAGTGTGGCAACAGGAAAACCTCTTCATCTGTACATGACACAAGGTAAGCTGCATGTGCAAAGTAGTCAACTGGTCCCTTCATCTCAATATCTGCATCGTCTGGAGGAGTATCTTCATTGTTGCTTTGAGCATCCTGATGAGTAGGCAGTTCAAGCATATTCATCACAAGTTTGAAGTCTTGACACCTCTTCGAGTGATCGAGATGCTGGCAAATTTGTGGATCATAGTTATTGTTGTTACTGCTCTGAGCAGGATCCTTGATCTTTTTGATGTATGCATGTTCTGTGAGGTTAGCAGACCATTGGATACTAACACCAGCTCTGGTGATGCTTGGGGCAATGTTTTGCATCAACTCAAGCTTCAGAATGTGCCAGTTATCAATGGGCTTGTTTGCCTTTCCACACTATAAGCCAGTAGCGAGTATAGCATGCTTATGGTCATGAAACTCCTTGAGGGTGGAGATGATGGAAGTAACATCAATGTCCATGATTGTATATGCCTGCACACAATATCAGAAGTCCAAAAGAGATCAGATGGCAACAACGACATCAGATGGCAACAATGACATCAGATGGCAACAACAACATTAGATGGCAACAACAACATCACACTGTGCTGCTCCAGCAATAATAGCTATGATGAAATGCTGGACATCTTGGGGTGTCTGCCCTGTCACCTGCTTGAGTGTAGATATTCCCTCCTTGAACTGACAATAGCCTGCAACAGGTTGAAGGACAGAAAAGTGAAAGTCAATTTCATCTGCACCCAGTGCATTAATGCTCCATTTGATGTCATGGTCCCAAAATTCTTCGTGGATTTGATGAAGTAATTCAGGGGTAATGAACTGACTGGGACAAGATCGCAGATAGTTCTGCCAGAATGGCTCATGAACCCCATTCAAATGAAACTTGCAGGCTTCATGTAGATATGCATCAAGATCTTTTGGGTCTGTTTTTGTAGCTATATCTACAAGCTGTGCAGTTGTGATAGACCAGGTGTGTTGCTTGTGCTGAGTGGGATCCCCAAACTCAGTATACATAGCCATAGTGATGGGAGAAGTCTTGCCTCTGATGCATGCAATCATAGCTGCTTCATGGATATTGACAATATAGCTTGCTATAGGAGTGAAACAATACCTGTTATGGCCCCATGGATCGAATAGCATAACATCAATGGCAGCAGCTTGTTTGAGAGGTTGTAAAATGACATCAAGGCATTTATGGACGATGTGAGCTTCCAGCATCCCTTTTATTTGTTTGTCTCTATGGATAAACTTTGAGATGGGCAGGAGGGCCACTAGAAGGAATGCATGTGATGAATGCTTAAGTCGTGTTGCCATTTTGATGTTTGCTGGGCTCATCAAGAGGGGATGAGCAACATGGTCATCTGTCAAGGGAGAGATATTGGTTTTGTCAGAAGATAGAACACTACCAAGCAATGTAGCTCCATGTGGTAGTGAGGACTGAATGGCAGTTAGAATGGTTATAGCCACCAACATTTCAAACCAACAAACCTGCATCTTCCAGGCATTGTTTCCAACATCCACTTGGTATAAACACAATACAGTCACTCTGCTGTCTTGTAGAGCCGGTAAGGCATCAATTCCATGTGATTGGTGAAGATGGGGTTGTTGAACAAGTGCTCAATAATCTCCAGCAAATTGCACTAATAGAAAATGATTAGGCACTTTGTGGGACAATGTGGAGAGCTAATTTCACATGACATCCATCGTGGGCAAGATGGAAGTAATTCAACTTGCTTTCATAACTCCTTGGCAGTTCAAAATGACAGTGAAAAGCTTCAAATCTAACAAATTATTAGCAAATTAGATTGAAAGTTGACTTGCAAATGACAAACCAGATTGAGTGATAAAAGTGAATCAATTGCATGCATACTAAGCCCAGAACGGAGAAGCCATAGCCCCACCTGCCAGTCACCGTGGAAAGCAAATGGGTAGTATATGTTCAACCTCCAGCACTTGCTGTATTCATCCACATGGAACTTGTCAAGAAAAGTGTGACCACTGTCAAATGCTTGAGCAGCTCCTAAAAAATAATCGGTGACAAAGTGTGGAGGTTTAAATTGCTGAGGATTCTCGAATGAAGTCTTCTTTGTGAGTTGATGTTCAGGCCCAGCTGCAGGCTTGCTGATTCCATGGCCATTGGTTCCTTGGACATGGACAGGACTGTCAGATCCAGTTATATCGACTTCAGGTTCATTAGCTCCAAATCCATTGAATCCAGGTTCATTGTCAATGTCCATGGCCATTCCTTGTCCCACATTTCCATCTCCAAGATTTTCACAGAGATGGACAATGTAATGACTTCTTTATCTTGTCATTCCTCCTATCTTATTGTGGAAAGATCCATGTTATCTTATCTTATCACTATCTGATCTTATCAGATAACAGACTTAGTTGTTTGCAACGACTCTTCGGACTTTGCACCTATGCAGCGCTCTAGCTTGGTCTAGACCTCACAGCCTTTAGTATTTTCACGAACATTCTCTAATGTTCCTTATGACATCATGATGATGTCATGCTTACAAATCCGCCCTTGGCCCACAGCCAATGGCATATTATGCTCTTATCTATTAACCCTATGCCCAGATAAAGCCAACAGATCTTACATCCAATGGCGTTATGCACATAGATACGCATGGACCACTAGGCACAAACATGTACATGAAACGGGCACAGGTATTTGCCCACACATCATAACGGACTTCATTGTTTTTCCTCTGACTTTTTATCTTATCTCTTGATCTTATCTTATCTCAGCTAGATCCGAGATCCATTTATCTTATCTTCGGACTTCTAATCTGTGCAGTGCCTAGGCCGAGCCTAGTCCTCACAGCCATTGCTTCCATTCTAGACCGAACCTAGACAGTTCTTTATGACATCATGGGCTAGACCCTATGACATCACGATGACCTCATTATGACAACACGAACACTTACGCGTACACCCTATGCCCTGACCTTATGCCCACCTATGGCATTATGCCCTCTTATCGTTTGTTTCCTTTCTCGTATTTATGCACGGACCATGTGCCAAACATGTACATACATGCCTACGAGTATATAAACTCGGGCTCCAACCTTGATGGCTCCCCATCTTGGTTGTCCCTTTCGTCTTAAACCTTCACAAGGGCCAACCAACTCTAAGCTACTCCTTTGGTTCCACCATCGGACTAGTGTTTCCTCATCAGCATAAGCTATTTGACTAGCCTCTTTGCTTTTGGATGTGCGACTCAAGTTCGGTCGCAACATTACAACCAAGATCATAAGCCTCACCCTGACGTCGCCACCGTCACCGCGTGTTTGAAGAGAAGGACGCATAGAAGGTCTCCCACATCCATCCCTTGCAAAGCGTAAAAGAAGTACACACCCCCATTTGATGTTTTAACCTTGCTAGCCGGTACCGTGTTTTGTCGTCTAACTCAGATACTCAGTAGTGTCTGGATACTTGGCAAGGAGAGTCTTAGGCGGTGTCAGGACTGGGCCCCTCGATGGAACCGTGGTGAAGACAGGAGACAACAGAAGAGAAGAGAGCAACTCGAGCGTATCAATGCTGTCTGACTTCAGCATCGAAGTCGTTTCTCACTTATCAGCACCCCGCTCCCACTCGCAGTCACTGCCACAAGAACCGGCAGCAGACCCCCCCAGATTCCATTTCTCCTTCAACGATTTAGAACCCCTCCGCTTCCCAGAGCAGCAGGAGGGATACAAAGAGAGGAAGGAAAGGCTCCTGCACAGACGAAAGAGGGCTGAGGGAGATCTTCGAGGAAGAGCAGCAGAAAGAAGCAGAGCATAGAGGTGAAGTGGGAGTAATTGGTCCAGCTAGAAGGAAGCGGACCAGACGGGTATACAAGGCTAACCCTGCGAAGAAGCGCTGGGAGTCCTATCGACAGATCATCGAGGAATTGGAACCAGGTGAGGTATTACAGACACCCTACCTACGGCTCCACACAAGCCGTTGCTCACCGAAACGATATATCGCATCCATCGGTCAATACCAACGCAGTAATGACCCCATTCCCATCGCAAATTTCTACCCCCTCTTTTATCTGCTGTATAACCATCGTTGGGGCCTACATTAGACGAGTACCTTCCCCTCCTCATAATAGAAGATGTCTTCCTCTGGCCAGGTGCAGGACCGGGAAATGATGAGCGACTCAGAGAAGATTGCCCATATGGCCCAATTGTTCAACGATCAAGCAGCGGCAATAACAAGGTTGCAAGAAGCGAGGGAAGTAGGAGAGCAAGCCATGAGAGTCATGGAAGCACAGCTGTTGGACACGCAACAAAGAGCCCAAGAAGCAGAAGATCAGGCAAAAGAAATACTACGACTACAAGCCTGGGCCAACAACAGGCCAACAACACAGGCAGAATCCATGGCAGGGCCATCGGATGGTTTGAAGGTGGAAATCTTCCACGAACCAGGATTCTATTATGGCAGAAAAGCCGAATTTGAAGAATGGTGGATAAAAATGCAGTCATACCTGGATTGCAACAAGAAGCTGTTCTCGTACACCCAAGGAAACAGCACAACAAGATACCCAAAGTTCAAGCCGCGCGTCTTCGCGGTCCTATCAAGGCTCAAAGGAGTCAAGGGGGGCAATTATGCTCTTAATGAACTTAGAAAGCTGCACGACGGAACGCAGGGGTATACAACATGGCAGGAATTTAAAGGTATCATAGAAGACTTATTCAGGCCGGTACTTCAAGAAGACTGGGCCACAAAACAACTCTCGAGGTGTAAGCAAGGCACCCGAGATATCGATACCTTCCTTGCCGAATGGACCAAACTGCACACCCAGGCAGACCTGGGTGATCGCATGGGGGTAATGTTCCTGGAAGGGGGACTAAAGAAGACGATCGTCGAGGAGATTTATAGGCAGAATCTCAGAAGAACGACGGTCCAGGAGACGATAGAAGTGGCGCACACCATAGCGAAGGTGCAAGAGGCGTTCCGTATCAACACAGGCGCAACGTCCTGGGATGACGCTAAAAGCACCAAAACCCACAATGCTCGGGCCAGCCAGAAAGGTCCAGCACAGAAGGGGGGTAAGAAGGCCCCCACAAAGACGTTTGAAGGTGGTAGCGGAGGAAACGCCTGCTACAACTGTGGCAAGGAAGGCCACTTCACAAAGGACTGTAGAAGTCCAAAGAAATCCTGCCCTGAGTGCAAATGGCTCGGCGGGCAACACAAAACGGAGTGCTCCAAGCGAGGCTCTCGCAAGGCACGAGCGGCAGAGGTAGCTGACATGTCAGAAGAAGAAGAAGAATCCGAGCAGACAATAGGCTCGGACCCCTTCGCCGATATCCGTGGCCTAACGAGAAAACAGCTCGAGGAGCATTTCAAAAATAAATATCAGAAGCAAGCGGCGGACCAGAATGAAAAGGGAAAAGGGAAGGCGGCCTGATCGAACTGGGTGACAGTGCCGCATCTGACATTCACAGATACATGTCATGTAGGACTAATTATTACGATGTACTAACCTCATTAGAAATTGAAGGCGTTACAGCTGACGAGTGCCAAGAGGCGACCCTAGAGGGGCGCGGCTGGGGCTGTATAACGCCAGTGCTTAATTCCTCTTCACAAAAAGAAATAAAAATTTTGAAGAAGCCTACTGACGAACAAATCCCAGATAATATATTCACGAGAAGCTGCTCCCACAAGCAGGAGATATTACTAACACTACAGGTGGCTCCTTCAAATGCCAAGTCACAAGGGTAGAAGTGCTGCTAGACAGCGGAGCAAACGAAGTCTTCATCGATCGGACGTGGGTCGAGAAGCGTGGTTGGGAACTCAAGGAGCTTCCGTGACCAATCCCCATGTTCAACGTGGACGGCACTAAGAACAGCGCCGGAAGTATCACTCACACGGTGGAATTACTGATGGACTTTCTAGGACACCAAGAGAAGGTGATCGCAGAAGTCACAGACTTGGGAAAAAACTCCCTCGTCATCGGGTATAGCTGGTTGAAGAAGCATAACCCGGAGATAGATTGGCGAGAAGGCATGGTCAAGATGACGCGTTGTCCACGAAGCTGCCTCCTACTTCAAGACAGAGGAGTGCATATCGCCGCCATAGAAGAAGAAGAGCAGGAAGATGCATGGGACGCTTACTACGCACGCGCAGCTATCGAGAAGATTGACAAGAAGGTCGACACAACACTAGAAGAACTCGTGCCCAAGCAATACCACAAGTTTGCGAAGGTCTTTTCAAAAGGAGATAGCGAAAGGATGCCGTTGCGAAAACCATGGGATCACAGGATAGATCTCAAGGAGTCATTCAAGCCAAAGAAGGGGTGCATCATCCCACTCAGCACCGATGAACAGAAGGAAGTCACGGCATTTATAGACGAACAGCTGAGGAAGGGATACATCCGACCCAGCAAATCCCCACAGACATCACCGGTATTTTTCATGCCTAAGAAGACGGGCAACAAGAGGATGGTACAGGACTACCGCTACCTCAACAAACATACGGTGAAGAACAACTATCCACTGCCGTTGATCTCGCAGCTGGTCAACAAGCTCAAAGGAGCAAAGTTGTTCATGAAAATGGACCTCAGATGGGGTTACAATAACATTCGGATCAAAGAAGGAGACGAATGGAAGGCAGCGTTTGTATGCTTTAGAGGAGCCTTTGAACCACTGGTTATGTTCTTTGGCCTCTGCAACTCACCTGCAACATTTCAGGCAATGATGAATGAGATCTTCGCTGATATGGACAATGTGGTTGTCATATACATGGACGACCTCCTTATCTTCACCAAGACGGAAGATCAAGAAGAGCATGATAAGATCATGCTAGAAGTTTTGAGAAGGCTCGAAGAAAACGACCTTTTCGTAAAACCCGAGAAGTGTACCTTTTCGGTAACAGAAGTCGACTTCCTAGGAATGGTCGTAAGCCAGAAGGGGATCACGATGGATGAAGCTAAAGTCCATGCGATTCTAGAGTGGCCTGCACCGAAGACGGTGAAAGGAGTTAGAAGCTTCCTCGGGCTCGCCAACTTCTACAGACGTTTCATCAAAGATTACGCCCAGCTAGCT
>JBBPKG010000278.1:0-22822 GCA_038089115.1 Fistulinella cinereoalba | reverse complement strand
ACGCGGGCGTCTCGGGACATTCTTACCCCCTGCTAGGATACAGGGCCAATCTGGGAGTTTCCAGAGCCTTTGGAAGCCAAGAACTTCACGAACCAGGAGTGCCGCTTGCCTATGCCGGTTTCTCAGAAAAAAAGCAGTGATCAAGCTGGCTCACCTCGCTCGCTCGTAGGTATACCTGATGGCAGATCAACAAGTTAACGTCGCGGAAGGTGATCATGTACGAACGCAGGATGCCAAAATAGGTGCGTCGTTGCGATAATGTAACCCGGAACTTTTGATTCTGAGCCTGTGCTCTGAAGGGCAACAATGTTTGCGATGTTCTTCGTTTGATGGCTTGACCCGATACGCGCCTCCGTACCTAGCCCAGGGTCGTTACAGACTTCCAACTTGTCATACTCTATCTTGGCTTCATGGATGCTCTGGAACAGGGTTTGCTTGTGTGCAATAAGACATCCGTGAGGTTTATCTGGGCCGCATGCGTAAGAGTACGCGTATCCAGCAAGGTCGAGCACAGGAAGGAGCTTGTCCAGCCCGTCGACTTCCTGGAACCCGTTATGCTCTGCGCAGATATCGTGGAACTCCACAGACCTGCATACACAGGATATCAGCGTCATGAGAGATCATTTCTGCATGAAGCATAGGTATCCTCTCATTCGCTTTGCGGGCTTTGCCACTGGTTGGAAAGAGCTCTGATCCTGCGGTACATACATACATGGGAACTAGATTGCGAATACGCACGTTAACCGGACGTACGAACAAGACATTGTGCGAGCAGCTACAAGCACACATTTTGAGCGATCTGCAGACGGGAGGATGTAGTAAATACAGACATTCCACGTCATTATCTTGACCGATCGTGTGGGATCTGGTTGTTGGACTCGGAGGGCTACCCATGGTCGCGAGAGGAATGCCGGCTTGTCTGTCGGTTTGGGGTGTCTTTCATTGGCGAGTCTCTTCTCCAGACGTTTGAGGCGCTTTTCTTCGGCGCGGGCGACCTGCTCTGGAGTCGGCCGATAACTCATGTCGGGGACAGAGACAAGTTGATGACGTAATCGCGGGGAGGCTGTTGACAGACACGCGACTCGGAGCTGGCAGGTGGGCACATGTTCAGGCTTTTCTCTGCAGGGCGCCTTTGCAAGACTGCCCTTGGTCGCACTAGCTTGCCCCGCCTTCCCACTCTGTTGCGGCCCCTCGCGTCCATGGCTCCCCTCCAACATCGTTCACCGGCTGACGCTTTCACATCGTTTGGCAATTTCGACCTTGTCCAGCGTTTCCAGCTAGATTACACTGATGTAGCCGTCTCAAAGTGGCGAAGCCGTGTCACCGGTCTGACACTCGTTCATCTAGATTACGAGGGTGTGTGCTGCCATCTCGACTTCCCTGCCTTTCTGAGCCCTTTCTCAGCTCCGATCATTAATGGTTATTTCGTCGTAGCGACTGAGAGTAAGTGCCCTCGTCCTCGTCCTTCCTATCCTTCACTCTTCCAGTCTTCAACGATAGCGGCTGTCCTCATACCCTGGAGCAGTAAGTCGTTTGGGGCACGTACCTCGTTTCTCATTCTCACGTCGATCTGCTAGCCTTGTATTCATGGGCTCTGAGAAGTACCCGTACAAGGGCATCATAGACCGCCTCGCCAACCGAGGCTTCTCCCAAGGCACAAATGCTTGGACAGACAACGATCACACAGGTAAATAGTCGTCTCCCCTCCACCCTGCCTTTGATCATATCTTCCCGATACAGCCTATACCGCTTCAACTGCCGGAGAACAGGGATTCCTACAGCTGTTGCCTATTTACCTCGATCACATACTTTATCCGACGTTGTCCAAAGCTGCTTTTGTGACGGAGGTGCGAATCAGATTGTCCACCACCGTAAGAATTTATCTCACCGATGTTCTAGGTTCACCACATTAACGTCCAAGGTGAAGATGCCGGTGTCGTGTACAGCGAAATGCAAGGACGCGAGAATACGTCAGGTGATTTGATGGCTCTCCGGTCGGTGTCGATTCACGAGATGTTCCATTCGTCCTTATATTCCTCTTTTAGGTCTCAGCGCATATTGTACCCCCAAGGTAGCGCTTATCGCAGCGAAACTGGTGGCCTAATGGAAGCTCTGCGGGTCCTGACCGTCGAACAAAGTGAGAGCTTCGCTAACCTACTTACCTTGACTTATGCACAACCTGCAGTACGACAGTATCATGGCACATACTATGTCCCTCATAACTTGACACTGATTGTTACCGGGAAGCTTTCAAGCGGGACCACATCTCTACTTTCTGTTCTCCAAGAAAAAGTTGAACCTAGCATCGTAGCACACGGCCAAAACGAAGGACCGCGCCCGAAAGGCTGGAAGCGCCCATTCGTGGAAACCGCTAGTGCCATCCGCGGACACATCAAGGGGGTCATCAAAGAGACCGTCGAGTTTCCAGAGAAAGACGAGAGCCAGGGCGAGCTTCTCGTCACCTATAATGGCCCCCCTCCGACGGCGTTTCTGGAGCGAAAGGTTTGTTCGGTCTCGCAAAGTTAAAAAATGTCGTTGAACACATCTATAGGCTTTAGACATTTTATCCACTTACCTCACGTCATCGCCCGTGGCTCCGTTGAACAAAGAATACGTCGAAATAGAAACTCCCCTCTGGTAAGACTCTAATAATGTTAGACTATTATACTAATACCTTTTTAGCTCCTACATCTACTTTAGCGAAGATGCCCGTGCCACAATGGTAGACTTGCCTATTTACATTGGTTCTGTGCCTGCAGAACATTTGGATACTTTTGACGCAAAACTCTGTGCTAGCTTCCATCGTATTGTCGCGGAAGGCATCGACATGTCCCGAATGCTAATGGTTATTAACCGGGATGAACGCCAAGTAGGACCCTGCTTAATATCTTGCTGCTCCCTGCTGACTGATATGTAGTTGCGTAGTAAACTTGAATCCGCCAAAGGAGATACTTTTTCAGGCACAATCATAACAGATTTCTTATACGGAGCCCCAGACGGTTCGGATCTGCCCGGGGCCTTGGACGAAATCAAGTACTACAATATCCTAAGGACCTGGAGTAACTCACAATGGACGGACCTTCTGAAGAGGTGAATCATATCCACCTTGTGCACAGGATCACTAAATGATATTTCAAGGTATTTCGTCGACCAGCCGTATACTGTTGTTGTCGGAAGACCCTCGGCAAATCTTGCAGACAAACTTGAAACGGATGAAAAAGCTCGCCTTGCCAAACAAACTGAAATGCTTGGCCCTGAAGGCCTTGCAAAAGCCGGACAGGAACTCGAGGCTGCGATGGCTGAACATGAACTTCCCATCCCAAAAAAGGTTTTGACATCGTTCCCTGTCCCAAATGTGAAGAGCATCTCGTGGATTCCTGTGAAGAGCGTGCAAGAGCTGGGCAAGGGCCGAAGAGCTCCCTCTAGATCTTCGCCGCAATCAGACCTTCTAAAGCACATTGAGAGCGATGGTCAGCCATTGCCGATCTTCGTACAATACGATCATGTCAAAGTGAGCGTTCTTCGTGTTGCAATGACGGGGGAATTCATAGTTTGTTTAGTCTGACTTTGTGGGAATTCATGCACTCTTCTCGCTTGTAAATGTGCCGGACGAACTTCGCCCGTTCGTGCTTCATATCTCTTTTTTGCATTGGTTTACTTACGAAGACTGCATAGATACATATCCACCTACGCTGCTGCCTTTTTTTCTTTGCCCGTTAAGTTGGAAACCGGCGAAGTGTTGAGTCATGAGAACGTTGTTCATCAACTCGATGACTTGACTGTTTCATACGAAGCTGGGCTTGGGCTCTCAGATCAGTTCACCCAGTTTGTCCGTATTAGTTTCAAGGTTGCGGCACCCTACTACGAGTCCGCTGTCACTTGGCTTCGTGATCTCGTCTGGGGTGCTGTGTTTGACAGAGAGAGGTGATCATTTATTTTTATTATGACCTTTCCCGACTTAATCCATGCTAAAAGGCTCCTTGTTTCCGCCGCCAAACTTGCTCAATCTCTCCCTGAGCTCAAGCGTGATGGAAACAATGTCCTGTCCTCTGTGTGGGCGGAGTCATTATTCAACAAGAGCTCGACATCCCTTGCTGGCACAATCTTGTCTCAAGCGGAATTTGTACCAAAGCTGATTAAAGATCTTCAAGACTCTCCGGAACAAGTGATCGCAGCGTTTGAGAAGCTGCGAGAGTGCCGTGTGTATCTTTTTTTCACTCCGAGCATGTTGGCAGGCGTCTGACGAACCTCAATACTTGTAGTGACGGATCCCTCGGGAATTCGCATATCCGTCACCGGAAATGTATTGGGTCTCAAAAAGCCCCGTAGCACATGGCACGAAAAGCTCGGTCGTCATCTTGGCGTAAGTTCGACCTTCATATTCTTTCCCCTCTTTCTCTTATATTTCATCAGGAATCGACTTTGGCGCCGGTACAATTAACCTCTGAAACGCTCAATGACCTGGGCAGGAATCCGACGAAGGAGGTAGGCACGAACAGTTTCTCTCAGTACAGACAGTTCATCTTCGCCTAGGCAATCGTCGTTAGCTTGCCCACGATCGAGAGCTCGTTTGTCAACCACACAACCAAGGGCATCCAAGGATTTGATCATCCAGAATTTCCGGCATTGAGAATTGCGCTTGAAGTCTTGAATGCAACGGAGAGCTATTTATGGGTAATGAGAAAGCCAGGCTCAGTGATGCATTTGTACTGACCTGACCCAAAAGAGATCGGTCCGCGGTGCGGGCCTTGCTTACGGAGCATACATCACCGCCGACAGAGAAGCCGGGCTTATCACCTTTTCCTTGTACCGAGCAAGTTTAATCACCATTTAGACAGCTGTCCTTTCTGATCTCTGCATAGAGTTCCAACTGCATGGAGGCTTTCAAACAGGTAAACGACGTCGTTTCGGGGTTGGTCGATGGTTCTGTAAGTCTCCAGTCCTTCCGTCTTCATTGAACCAGTCTAAGTGGGTTGGCACCTTCAGATCGAACTCGAAGAGACATCACTGGATGCCGCTAAGAGCAGCATTGTTTACTCCGTTACGAAGACTGTCGCGACCGCAGGCAGAGCAGTAGGTAATTTTGGTATTCAAAGTCATTGGTTACTCACGTTGCCTTAGGCAATCAACTCCTTTACCAACCAAGCGCTCAAGGGTCTCACTCAGGACTACAACCTCCAACTCCTGGAGCGATACCAGGTTGTCACAAAAGAGGATGTCCTAGCGTCTCTCAAGAAGTATATACTACCGATCTTCAGCTCTTCGACTTCCACCGTTGTTGCGGTTACGGCGCCATCTAAAGTTGACCAGATCGTAGAAGGACTGTCGGGCTACGGATTTGAGGTAGAGAAACGGACACTGGAGGTCGAAGCGGATGAGGATGGGATGTATGAGAGCGGCTCAGGCTCGGAAGCAAGCTCGGAGGATAGTCGATGATCAATTTGATCACAACCAGGAGACATTCGGGCTGGCCTTACATCCGGCAGGTACCGTTCGGCTGTACATAGTTACATCGACTGCACATCCTCATTCCTCCCATAAGCTACTCTCGGTTCGAGTGTTTCTGAATTGTGTACTCGACATGAAGTATCGTTGCTGTCAAGTACTTGAATGATCTGCTCTTCTGCATCGCCTGGCCGTAGTTCGACGTCACGAAGGAAGTCATTTTCGACAAGAAAGTGTATGGCCTGCGAGAGGTTGGATGCTGTGGTCCGAATTTCGGGCAAGAGCAACTGAAAATGGCTATTAGAGTGGTTCTGACAAGCAAAATGCAGTAGTACACTACGAAGCAATGTCGATCGGGATGCAAACGGATTTTGTGGCGGTTTCTTGGGCTGAGCGATCTTCTTGGGACGTTCTCGAGCGGAGACACACGACGTCTGCGCCTCTTCGTCGACTTTCGTTGGGCGCTCGGGTACTGTAGGAACTTTGGAGGACAGCAAATCGGGTGGTTCGTCGTCATCCGTCGACGATCCAGAGCCTGGACTGCACTTGGTTTTCGCATCTGTCGGCTGGTTCGTCGAGTGGCCAGTGCTGATTGTTCGAAATGCCTCGTGTCGTTGGATACTCTGTCGTCGATGACCCCTGCCTCGTTGTTGCCCCCGACCTCGGAACGACCTGGCACCGCCCTCTGGGAACGTCGAATGTTGCCTAGCTTTTTTTCTTGGGCCTGTACCTATATCCTCCAGGGTAAGTTGCCCCCGCGCAGTCGCTTCCTCGCGTTTGCGCTTCTTATCCTCTACGTTCGCATCCGTCGGAAACCGCCTCCTCCGCTCCGCGATCCACGCATCGACAGCCTCGGGCGTATTGAGCATGATCGACGTCCCTTGAATCGCAATAGGCTTTCTATCCAATCCCAGTCAGCCCAAAAACAATGACACAAGCGTAGAGCATAGGATATGCACCCTCTTAGACTCGGATCAGCGTCCCAGTCGTCGCCCTTCTTCTCCTTCCGTCCGGGCGGAAATACGAAGTGTCGGTCCATCATGTGGATCTCGACGGACTTGGCTGAGCCGGTGAATGGACAGGCGGGACGGGCGCATCGACGGGGTCCGGGTTGGTACCAGCTCCCGAACGTGAGATGGTTCGCGACGGGCCGCACGGTCGGTTGCGGGTCTCCTTGCATGAGGGGCCGTTCGTGAGGGGGCGGCCGAGACAGGGCCAGCGCGGGTCGCTCCCTGCTATTTATCGTGTCCGAGCGGTAGGTAGACGAGAGTGTGTAGCCATCTGGAGTCGTGCGGGGGCGGGCCTGTGCGTATGCCTGGTAGTAATGTGAGGACATGTAATGTTGCGCATACGGGTTAGCCAGCGCTGCGGTGAGTGCGGTGGTATCATACAACGGAACTATGCAAGGAGGTCTGTGTGAGGACGCAGGTAGATTCTGGCCATTCATCGCCGTTTTCTTCAAGGGGCCACTCTCAACACACGTGATCACTATGTGATTAACACTGATTACTAAATGGCTACGGCACAGAGAAATATGGAGCAAGTCATGGACGCATGTTGTATATCGTTGGTGAAGAAGCTAAAACACAATGCATTGTAATATGTCAGGCGTGTCGCAACATGTACCGTGGTGAGAGCCCTCGGGGGGATGGCAGGCGGTGAAGTAATTCGGAAGTCAAGAATATCGAAGGGAAGGGGGGCTTCGTGCGTGTTTTCGGCGATAGGAAACTTGGAGATGCACAGGGTTAAAGACAAATAACGAATAAGCCCGGCGACGAAGCAAAAGCGCACGTCAAGTAACGCGTAGAGAGGGGAGGACAAGAAGGCTGAGGGGACGAGGCATACGTGGAGGCATGGATTCATCGGGCAAAGAGGGTGGGCGGAATGCTAGTAGAAATGCCAAAGTGGATTACTCCTGAGAGTCCTGCTGTTGTTGTTCCCTGCCAATTCTCCTCTCCTTCTCGCTCTCCAACTGATTATAGAGTAAGAAAAGTGCCTTTTCGTTGGCAGCTGGGGTTCCGATGATGGTAAACATTCGTTCTCCAGAATTATCGTGGGGGGCTTTTGCAATAGATATCTTGGATCCAGAGAGGCGGCGGATTTCAGTGATTTTGCTTCCATTACGGCCGATGATACATCCCACCATATCGGCAGGGATTAGGATGTTTTGTGTCCGGAGGTTGGCGGGCGGTTGTGACATGGAGGGCGAATGAGGCGAAGGGGGGGACGAGCCACGGCGGGTGACATCACCCGTGGACCTGCGAGTGCTCAGACTGCCGGCATATCCGTTGGCTGATCGTCTCGAACCAAGACGCTCCTCACCAACGCCGGGGTGGAAAGGGACGGTGCCGGCGCCCCTCTCCCAGTCTTCCAGCAAGCACTTTGCAATTTCTTCAATTGCACGGCTGATGGCCTCTGGGGAGCCCTGTACTTCGACGATACGCTCTGTGGACTGTGGGAGCATCTCCTTCTGTGCCACCATGCGGGCCCCAGAGAGATCCTGGATGGCTTTGATTTTGAGACCATTACGACCGATTACGGTGCCCATTAGGTTATGGGAGATGAGGAGGCGGATGGAAGTGTGAGGGGAGGACGAGGAGAGGGGGACGGGGGACGGGCTCGATGCGGCGAGCTGGGTGATGATGAGGTTGTACGCCTGGGGGAGGGGGGGCGGGGCGAGTGAGCGGGTGCTGGGGCGGGGAGCGGGGGGGCACACAGACCTTTGCGATGGCGTCGACGGATCCGCCGACGGTGAGGACACGCTCGTGGACTCCTTGTATGACTTTGCTGACGCCGGCCTTGACGCCGGTCTGCTCCCTGAGGTCGGCGACGTTTTTGCCGCCTTTTCCGATGATGACGCCGGCTTCCTTGGTGGTGACGAGGGCGCGGAGGGTGAGGACGTCGTGGGCGGAGGTCGGGGAGGGGGAGCGGGAGGCTGGAGGGGGCTGAGGTGAGTGGGCGGGGGGGGCGGGACAGACTCGCACCTGTGTTGTGGTGGGCGGGGTGTTCTGCGGACATGGCGCGGGGGACGACGGGGACGGCGAGCGACACAGCGGGACGGTGAAAAAGGTGGCTGCGTGACTCAAACCTTGCCAACTCGCGTCCTCCCCCGACAGCACAGCCACGTGCGTCTCAGATAAACACGCACAACACGCTCGGCATCGAAAACGGCAGCCTTGCATAGGTACACGCATGGTCATATATCGGTACTGAACATAACGTAGTCTGCGGCTTGACACTCGGACAGGCGTCTCCTAGAATCCATACTCTGCTAGCTTCTCAAACGAAGGAGATGCATCGGCGACCGCTTTTTGGCGCAGCTTGAGCGCCGCAATCTGCAGCACACGCGGTGAACCAGATGCCAGCGGGCCACCGGGGGGCCTCCACGCACCTTGCGTTCATGGAATGCCTGTGCTTTAATCTTCCTCTTCTCCTCGAGGCGGTCAACCACATCCTTGTAACCCCAGCCGACCTCATGCGACAGACGCTGCACAATCGCTTATCAATGCGCCGCTCGAGGCAAATGCGTCGTCTTCCGTACCTTGACGGTGCAATATTTCCGGCCAGGCTTCAATCGGAGCACCCGCAAGGCCGCAGGAACGACCATCCGCTTCTTGCGATCGTATGGTGGGGGGACGCCCTCGAAGAGCTTCAAACGCTCGAGTGCGGCAGCTCCCCTGGCAGATTTGTGCGGAACCATCCCGCGGATGGCGCGGAAAAGAATTTTGGAAGGAGCGCGGTGGTGGAACGGACCAGATTTCTTGGGGTTGACGATGTGGCGTTTATGAAGGAAGTTGTGGTAGCGGAGCTGGGTGGCGCGATGTGTCCTGTGGATTGGGCGCATGGATATGATCATACCTTGTTGCGGAAGAAACTGCCGGAAATGTTGATCTCCTCGCACCTCACGACGACAATCTTCTGGCCAGAGAGGATTTGTTTGGAGATGATGGAGGCCAATCGACCAAGGAGGTGACCCTTGCCATCAATAACGATGGGTGTCGAAGAGAAAGTGGCCATAACGAAATCTATATCGGCCGGGTGGCGCTGGGCTGAGTATTGTGCAGACGGGCGAGAGGATCATACAGACTTGCCTGCGGAGGCGGTGAGTCGTGCGGGATGGCGGGGACGTCGAGCGCGCCTTACCTTGCGTGCTTGAGGTCGTTGGGGAATGTGGGAACCCGGGAGGAGACAGCCACCATGACAAAAACTATGCAGTCATTCTCGGCATTTCCCGGGCGTATCTGCCGTCCCATACGCAGAGATCGTCCACGGCTTCCCTTTCTTCGTCCAGTATGCGACCACCCTCTCGCGCCCCATCACACAGCTCATACTGCCCCGCCGCCGTCGCACGCGGAAACACGTCTCTGATAAAGTTCACTGCAGTCACGACAGCGTATCCTTTCAGCGCCCCGGAATCACGTCCATCTGCCTGTTCACGTCCCGCAGCGCCCTTTCCGTGTTTTCTAGATAGCTCGTCACGAGACCCTGCCAGAGCTTTTCGGTGCCAGCCAGTCCTGAGCCAAAATGCATGTAAATCTAAGCTCGTGATAGTCTACCTTGTCGATCGTCGTTTTCCAAACCCGTCCGAAGAAAAACAAGCTTGCCTCCTTGATCATCTGCGTGCTCGTTCTTATGACACATCTTTGAGCAACTGTGGAGGTATCAACCTACCGCATCCCTCCAACAAGGCATGGCCCACTCGTTCTCCTGGTGCCGCCAGAAACTCGGCCAGGAATGCTAGGATGGCGGATGTCTCCGCCAACAGAAGATCCCAACTCGCTCCAGATCTCTATGGAGATTTCATCCGAGGTGAACGCGACCCCAGAGTCCACGAGGAAAAGTCGAATAGGCTCCGCGCGCCTGCGAATGGTCAGATATGTGAGGTGAATCTCATGCGAGCTCGTCATCGTTGCTGTCCACGTCACGGTAATTCACAGGCGCTTCATCGCCTAGGCTTTGCGCTCCGTCGGATCACTGTCCTGCATAGATTAATAGGGAACCGGAGTGCGGGCTGTTCTCATGCTGACTCGATGGGCCAAATTAACCGCGATGGCCAGACGAGCACCTCTTCCGCATGACGTTTGCGTGACAGGAGATCCCGATCCCGAACTTCTGTCGTTGAAGAGGTCTGTGGCTTAGTTGATTTCAGAGGCATCAGACACAGTGGCATTTGGCGGGTCACCCGCCGGCGGCAGAAAGAAAGCAAGTTACTTAGGACACGCTCAGAGCCGTCCCCAACGAGCAACGCTAATTACCAGAGAGCGTAGACCAGTATCCGGATATGTTGAAAAAGATATACGAGTCAGGGAACACCGAAGAACCCGTCGCGACGAACCATGATAAACAATATCAATCCCGTCATATAAAGGGGTAACCACAGTGATTGATAATTTGAGACCCGGTGAACTTGTCAGGGACGATCACAGCTTACTAGCAGGTGCCGCTGCCTGTGCGATCCACTCTGCCGTGCCATAGGTAGACATCGTCCATGGCCTTCCTTGCACGTTGTTCTTCGTCCAGTACTCGACTATCTTCTCGCGCTCCATCACGGTGGACCACACCTTCCCGCATAGCTCGTACAGGCCCCCACTTCCGAGTTCCACCTTCACAGACGGAAACAAGTCTGTAATGAAATTGATCGCAGCGACGACAGCGACCATGTATCCTTTGAGCGGTTCGGCCGCGTTGGGAATCACATTCATGATCTTGTTCAAATCTGACAGCGCGCCCTCAGTGTTTCGCAGGTATCTTGCTACAGGGCCCCGCCGGAGCTTCTCGCGCTTTGGCGATGCCAGCCAGTTCTAAGTCGCTGAATGTAAATGGGGGTCTGCCCGGTCATTCTGAAGGGTGTGCTACCTTGTCGAGGGATGTTTGCCCGACTTGAGCGACAAAGTACAATGATGCCTCCTTGATCATCTGCGCATGCACTCTGACCTCAAGAGGCATGTCTTTGGAAAGCTGTGAATGCCACGTTCAGCCTGCTTCCGATTTGCACTGTCTTCACCTACGGGTGTTCCCTGGGGTGCCAGGAACTCCTCCAGGAAAACCAAAATAGCAGACGTCTCTGCCAATACGAACTCGTCACTTCTCGTAGACTTGCCACGGACACGTAGAACTGGGAGCATCGAATAAGGGTAAAGGTCGCGGGTAACCTTGCCTGACGTTCGCCATCGAACCCAGGTGTCTGGTGGAACCTGCTCAAAGGTGAACGGGACACCGGAGTCAGCGAGAAGAAGTAGAATAGGCTCTCCGCGGGCACGAAATGCTAGATATGTGAGGTGAAGTTCGTACGAGTTCATCGTGGTCACTAGTCAAGTTAAAGCTTTTTCACCCGATGAGTTCGGGCGCGTCTCTTCCATTCGTCATGTGAATAATGCTTGCATACTAACACCGCACGTTGTTCGTCTTCAAAGCGATGGATGTATTCAGAACTAAGCAACTGGTGTATTATTTATGGGGATACCTCCGAATACCCACAAGCCCGGGGCACAAACCTCCACACTTAGCAGTAGGTCCCGTCTTCAAATGCAATCCTCTTTCAATGGGGCCGACAAGCCAGTTCCCAGCTTCTCGCGTATCCACAAATGGCCTAGCATTCGTAAAGGCATCAAGAGTTCAAGGACAAGATAGTGGAGCATGCATGATTGATGACTGGGTATAACTCAACTCTGCCATCGTGCAACGCAATTCGCTCCACGAACGGTTCGCCTCCGTCAAGATGAGTAAATGCTCACACATCAGATAATGAGCAAGGAAACCTCAGTGCTACACAATGAGCCCAGGGGAAGACAAGTGCTGCATTGACGCGATATACAGAACAATAAATGAACAATGTATTATCCTTCACTGAGCTAAAAACTCGTGAGTGATGTGTCGCACGGAGGGAGACTCGCAAACCTTCAGGTGTTTTTGCAATGTAGTCAATAGCTATTAACAGGCTGCATGAGCGGGCCCAACCGTGGGTGACGAAGTCTTACCGTGCTGAACAGTCTTAATCTCGTCAGCTTCCGCGTCGGGAATCTCGATAGCAAATTCCTGTGGACGTAAAATGAGAAAAATGCTGGTGCAAGAGCGACCAAGCGAACCTCTTCTACGGCCATGACGACCTCGACTGCATCCAAGCTGTCAAGGGCAAGGTCCTCCGCAAAGGAAGCTGAAGCCGAAATCTAAAAAAAGAGTATATAAAAAAAAAGGAAATGTGCAAGTGGAAAATGCTACCTTCGTGGGGTCAACCTTTTCAAAACCTTTGAGCACGTCAAAGATTCTACTTTGAATGGTTTCTCTAGATAGCCCTGCAGAGGAGTAGTTTGCGCGGTGGAATCTATTGGCAGATTGGGTTGAAACCGTAAACGTTGGCCGGACGCGAGGCAGACTGCGCAGAGCTATACGAGCGAAGGACATTTTGGTGTGAACGCGTCGACTGCAAGGCACTTGGCTTGGTACGACGCTGCCCGGATTTTACCGAAGGATGAACTAAGCTTCCATTCTGGGCCCCTGGTCACGTGCGGAAGTCCCGTCCTGTCCATTACAGGCTTTTCACTGTTCAGCTCCATCCTCGTAACAATGAAGCATGGCGTCGCGTTTCGGAAATTCTCGAGGACGTCCTCGCACCGCAATTTGATGCTCCGGTTTGTGGAAAAGTAGTAGTTCCTCGTCCCAGCGCTCACGTTGTACACCCAGAAACCTTGTCAGCTCGTTGTTCGAGCATGAGCAAATTAGGACCACGCTTCCAAAAGCTAAGGATGCCGCGAGGCTTGCAGAGAAGGCACGCCGTCTGAATTGTGTCATTCGGCCTGCCTGATTTCAATAGCAGATGATCACACTGGGGAAACGAGGGACCGAAACTTCCTATCGACGTGCCCAAGGGTTCCTTCTTAAGCCCGAGGTCTTGCCAAAGCTTTTCTCCACATTCGCACGCAGATACAAGGCGCGGCCGGGTGGATACACGCGTATTGTCCAAATTGATAATCGTGCGGGCGACAATGCGCCGATGGCCCTTCTGGAACTGGTGGACAATCCAAGGGACTTCAAATTTGAGATGACGGCGCGGGCTGTAGGCCGGGACTTGCTCGTGGACAAGTTGCGGCGGAATACGCCAAGAGGTGTGCTTAATGATGGTGCCTCCGATGTCCAAACTTCGGTCTCGCAAGAACTCCGGCGGAAGACATCCGACGATGGGCAACTACGCTCCGTGACGCGAAGGAACCTCCAAAAGGTGTTGAAATATCGTGGCCGCGAGGCTTTCACTGAGATTAGCCAGAAAGCGACTGCACATATCGTGAGTGTCTCGGGTGATGGTAAAGCCGGTTCTCAATACCCTGCAGGAGTCGCTTCTTGCCAGGCCGATACTACAGCACAGGGCGCAGGTGAGCGAGGGTTCACGAGCAGAGCACGCCAAGGCACCATATAATACGGCATTCCCAAAGACTACTCCGCGCGCAGGGTCGGCGGCCCTTGGGGAGGTTCGACCGGCTGGACAACTCGCGAAGGGTGCACTCACACGGATTGGTTGGCTTCCAAAGAGCCGGTTACGTCGTACGAACAACAGTCCACCACAACCATGGGCTTATACCGTACAGAATCTGCGGCTCCCGTGAGCTGTAGCTTGTCGTTATGTAACACCGGAATGCGGAATGTTTCACGATGGGCACCTTGTGGGTACCGTTATTGTTCCTAGACGCATGTTTTCGCACGCAGAGAGAACAAGAATATCGTTCCGGAACTCTGTGGGAGACTCCATCGTAACAACAAACACGATGAACAAGGACAGAAAGACAAGAAGGATGCGTGGTGACGATTTCGAAGACCTTTGCAGATTTTGGATACCAAGCAACCAATAATGTTACATGACCAAGAACGTCGTAGGTCTTTCCTCCCCTTCTGGAACGATGGGAACGATGCATATCGTACGCGGACGGGGAGGGCAAAGAATAAACTTAGGTTAATTATTACGTTGTGTGACTGATTATCCGCCGGCAGAATGTCCTGCGTCCTGTCGTAGACGATAGTATAGTACGACGGCATGCGTCTTGAGAGGGTATCATCTTGTGCACGGGCTCACTGGAAGATCAGAGGTATCGATAAGGTACAGATGATCGGCAGCTAGGTGGACCCACAGAATCACTCCAGACGTTGAAGCGATAATCTCGCCAAACGCGGTCGACTGTGACGCCATTCGAAAGCGGGGGTGGAGATGCACGTTGCGACGTGCGGGAGGATGCACCACCCGAAAAGAGCAGTGATATGTCGCATCGTATATCTCTCCAGCTTCGGGCACTATAAAGTCCACGAGTCAACGAAACGTCATTGTGGGGGAGGGGAACAAGGCGCACCTCACGTTGACGACTTTTGTGCGCGACTTGAGGGCGTACTTGTAGAGGGAACCTGCGTCGAGGACGAGGGTGAGGCTCTCGCCCGGGTGGAGCAACACGATCGCGCTTGTGGCCCGGCCATAGTCACGCAGGAGCTGTACGGTTGCGCAGTCGTGCGTGTCGTTTGTGAAGTCGAGGCAGACCTCGTAGGATGTTTGGGTTGGGGCAGGCATGAGGAAGGATAACGTATGCTAGATCGCGTCGCAGACGCAGGGGTGTATTTTGAGTGGAGATAGGAGGAAAGGGGGGTCGAGGAAGGCTCCCCTGCGCGGCTGGTTTTGTTGGCCTTGCGTGAGGGAGCAGGACGAGTTTCAGACAAGCCACGTTGACGACGGTCTGTAATTGTTCGCTCCTAACGCGGAGGATCCACGTTGGTTCGGTGAGGCTCCCTTCTGAACCTCCATGCAGCCGCGTCTTGTCTTCAACCTGCCACTCGACGTACGCGTCATCCTCTACGACTGCATCCTCGCAGACCACCAGATCGCCCGGCAGTCCGTGCAGCCCTCCAACGCCCATCTCAACCTCATCCACACCTACAGGCGGGTCTACTACGAGGCCGGTGACACGTTCCGCAGATATCTGTCCCCGCGAAACGAGTTTCAAATACAACGTTTCCACCATTATATCTCCACATCTCCTGAAACGGCCTTTTCGGTCCGCTGGATAGATGTCGCCAACGATGGTCGTATCGTGGAATCTCTCCGTACTGACCATGTTTGTATTCCTCTGTTACCTATAGCGGATCTTTATTCGGCTCTCCCATCCAGACCACCCCAGCTTCTGATCTGTACCTCATGCTTGCCAAGTTGACTTCTTTGGAAAAGTTGCGAGTCTTCGATGTTCGCCACTATCACCCTTTTACTGGGAACGGTGGGTGCTCAACTCTCTGCTCCATCTATCCCATAATTGTCGTCTACAGGTCGGCAACTGCGATACCGTCTTGACTTTGAAGGCGTCATGTGCCCCACTGGCGATCACGGAGGCAGTACGACCGTATTACCCCACCTCTCCTCGTATGAGCTATATCTAGATCCATCCACTCGTGTCGGCCCGTTCGATCGCCTCCCCGGAGATCGCGTCCAAGTATTGCGCTTGTCCGGCGATTGCCATCTTCCTCCCGAGACGTCCTTCCCGGCCCTTCGTCACCTTACCATCCGCAGTGTCACCAGCAATGCCTTTGACAAGCTCCAACACCGTTTTCACGGGTTCACCACTCGAGTCATTTACACACGCACTGCGCCATCGTCTGGGGTTCGAGATCAGGAATACCCACCTTGAGTCCCTTATCGATGGCCCTAGATGCCGTCTTCGAAAGCTCGTACTTCTGGGAAGCACCCGTTTATCTACTTCTCTCATGCTTGCGCAACCTGCCGACCCTCGAATATTTTGCACTATCATTCGTCACAGTGAACGAGCTTAGGGAGAATTTCATCTTTACGATGGGGCCATCCCCGCAGACGCTTAAGTTGCAGATTATCCATGCCTAGTATGCTACTCTACTTTTCGATGAAGAGCGCCTTCTTCGCGATAGTCTGGAAGAGTGGATCTTGGTTCCGAAGTCACCGTTGAGTGTTTCCATTCATAGTCACCTCATGACGGAGAGAGGTGGAAGCGTATTGCAGATGCTCAACATCTCACGCTGAAAGTTGGCCCATGGGAAGATGGAAGGGATACCTGATTCAGGGCGGCTCGAATATTGTTACAACACGGGCATGAGAATTAAATAAATCTGTCCGTAGATATGGGAGATAGCAGCTTCCAAGCTTCTACCTGTTGAACTGAGGTATTAATGAAGACAATAATGGAAATGGCTCCTGACAGAAGATGATGATCCAACTATGTGCCAGATGCTGGTCTGTAATTCGAAATGCGAGTGCTTAAAGCACACTTAACCACCCGTCACTGGGCAACATCAGTAGCCACCAGGGCGAGACTGGCTAGCGAACTGGTCGTCGGTGTATCGAGGCTCAGGACGTGCATAACCGTCGTAGCCGCTGTAACCTTCCTTCTGTGATGCGAATGTAGACGGCACGCTCTCTTGGCCCATATGTCCGTGAGCACCGCCCTCGTGGAGCTCATAAGATGCTCTAGAGTCCCAAGGATCGCCGCGATCAGCCATAGGGATATCGTCCGCTAGCGCTCTCGTCGAGTCATTGAGTGCCTCATACTTCTCGTGATCTTGTCGCTGAGTGGTGCCATATGAAGATAAGACAAAGAGGAGGTAAGTCTGGATGATGTAATAAGCATGCGGATTGGAATGCTATATGATTGCTCACTTGAACTATGGCAAAGAAAACCCAAGCTCCGGCCATCAAACCAACATCGACCCATGTGAATATGTCACAGACAGTCGAGCCCTTCGTGGATGTGGTACCGTTGGTGCTGCTCGACGGAAAAAAGGTAGCCTCGCAGTTGGATTGAGCGGTGGAATGACGGGATGCGGAAATGATGATCCATACAGCAGCGACGGCAAAAACGGCGATGGTCACTATTGTATGGAGGGTCACATATCTGCGATACATGGTTGCTTTTTCCTGTGCATGTGAGACAAATGAGACTGGAGGGATGGGTTGTCACGTACTTTTGCAACGCCCAGGAAGCCCAGGACCTGGACTGCAGCTGCTACATAGCAGAATATTGCAAATAGCCAGGGGGCGAATGACGGAGTCGCGGCGCCGACGACTGGAACGGTGAGAATGAGATCGCAGCGAAGAGATGAAAAGGAGAGTCACGCACTAGACGGAGTCGTCACCGAGAGGGTTCCTACGACGATTCCTGCGGCAAATTGTTCGGTGATGGCGGCATATATGCCCGCATTGACAAGAGGGATCGCACAACAGCAGTACTCTCGCGACTTCATGGTTGGAACAGGACGAAATGGCGCAGACTCGTCCGCAGCGACCCAACACGCTGATCGGGCAGTAAATTCCCACGCCCAGTGGCCGAACTATTCCCGGACCGCTCAGTTTCTTCAGCTCGATCTCAAACATGGTCCGACTTTCCCTGTTGCCTCTCCTCGCAGCTTTATCGGGTGCTGTGCTCGCAGTTTCCATCCCGGAACAGCTGGTTCTCGGCGATGCGGATACCCAGCTTGCTCCAAAGTGGTCTTACACCACTTGTGGTTTGTCTTCCGTCTTCCAGGCCAAACGAATGATTGACTAGTAGACAGGTGCTGGGGATGGTCTTATCGACATCCACTCCATAGAGCTGACTCCAGACCCACCCAAACCGGGCAGCGAACTCACAGTCAAGGTGTTTGGCACTGCCAGCGACACTATCGAGGTTCGTCTCTCTCTTTCTCACTCAACTCAGCCAACAGTGCCTTCAGGAGGGCGCGTATGCCAAAGTTACTGTAAAGATTGGTCTCATCAAATTGTTGACAAAGGAATTCGATATCTGCAAGGAGGCGTGAGCTGTGACCACAGAGATAACAAACGTCTCCCTGACTTCTCACTCAGTCGTTCTGCCAATGTCACCCTCCAATGTCCTGTTGAGAAGGGTGACCACGAGGTCTCGCACACAGTCAAACTACCCAGAGAGATACCACCAGGTACGTCCCCAGTCCCCACTCCGTTCTACTCTTACACTTAATTCACTTCAGCCAAATTTACTGTTAATGTCGACGCATTCACAGTTGACGACGAGGATCTGTTTTGCTTGAATCTCGATGTGGACTTTAGGCTCTTCCCTTTCCCAAGTATTTGGTGATTGGAACTGACGAGTAACGGCGCCCCTTGGTGTACTCGCTCCTTACTTGTTTTTGTACATCGCCGTATGATAACGCCGACAGTCGAATGTGCTTTCTTGCTTTGAATGGCCCTATTAGGAAGTCGCACTTTTCCGCCTTGCGCTGTCAGTAGCCTAAAACCAGACTCCAACATCCATGCCAAAAAACTCTAGGAAGAAGAAAGAGAAAGTCGCAGACTTCTCGGTAAGAGTAGTTTACGTGCCGGCGCACCCTCTTTGCGGTCTGAATTGTCGTGAGTTCCGTAGAAAGCAAAGCTCAAGCTTGGCAAGGGCAAAAAGCTACCCTCCAATGCCGTAGATACGTCCTTCAAGAGTCGGAGTGGGTGAAATACACATGTTTTCCACCCCTTTTACTGAACGCTACAAGGCATTGCTCTTCCAACTCAGAGCATCGCCGTTGACAAAAACGACTCCGTGCCCACCAACAAACGGAGACAGACGTTGAGCGACCTCCTTTCCCTCTTCAAACATTACAGTGCTGGAACACGAAAAGATGCCATTCTGGGCGCGCGAGAACTGTTCCAAGATCACCCCGAGTTACTAGGACGTTCCATCGCCCCTCTGCTGAGTGCTTGTGGCCGGCTCATTGGGGATGAGGTATCTCTTATCTGCATTCCAGCCTTTCTGGACGACGACATTTGTTGTTAGGATGCTGGTGTTCGCAAAAGCTTGCTCTCATTCTTTGACTGGGTTCTCCCCTGTCTCGAAAAAGTGAATGTTTGTATCATCGCCGGTTCACTATCTTATTCCCTCGCAGAACGACCTCACCCCGCATGTGCCGCTGCTATTACTGTTCGCTGCTTCTGCTCAAACGCACATATTCCCCGAAATCCGAATAGACGCAGTTCGCTTTCTAGACCTCCTCCTCGACACTGTGCCAGAAAGCATGGTTTCGGGGTGGAATACATCAGGTGCGGGTCACGGGATGCGCCTTTTAGAAGGTTATCTTGGGATCCTCAGCGCCGGAATAAAGTTTGGTGGAGCCGAAGGTCCGTTGACATGAGCGACGATAATAGCATTCTCTGACTATTTCTTTACCATGTTCAGGAACATCACAGGCGACTTCCACCACTTCTGTGGTACTCTCACCCCAGGTAGCTGCCTTTGTCCACCTTGATCCATTCACTCAATTCTCCGCCCCTGTCAGTCGAAGCTAGTTGTTTTGCAGTCCCTTTCTTCCTTTTTGAGTCACGCAATTGCTCCAGAATCTTCCACCTCGAGCGGATCACATAGAGAGGGAGGGGCAGCGTCAGCACCAACGTGGTTCTTACGGCCCTCCTTCACGAACACTCGGCTGTACGAAGAATTTGCAAATGTGTCCCAGCTCTCACACCCTAAGTCGCATGGCACGCATTCGACATGGCATATGGATCCCGATTTTGAGTCTTTCCACGAAGACTTTATATATGATCCGCAGCTCCTCTGTGGAGAAGTAGAAGTGTGGAATCTGAGCGATCTGAGCGATCTGTCCCCTGAAACTGATGATGTTTCGCGCCCGTTGGGCGATGTTCCTTTGATCATGGTAGGTGGTTCTTCTCATGGATGATCCCCTCGTCGAACGCGAATCCTGCAGAGATTGTCTCGAACGCTTCACCCTACTTTGACTGCCACGTTTCTCGACTGCGCCCCCGTCGTCTTCTCGCCGAGCACAAATCCGACTGACACTGATCTTCAGATGCTCCTGGCAGCAGTCAAGATCACGCGGACTCTATATGGTGCCCTTCTCCAAAGTACTGGTCCTGTACGTGGCATTGTATCAGAGTTGGTAATTTTCAATTTTCAATCCTGTGAATCAGGGATCGGATCTGTCGGTGTCATGTCAAGAGCTGAAGACGTTACTTGATTACCTCGCTGGGTACTTCCCGTTCACCCCTGCCCACCGAGAAGCCAAGGCAAGCGTTTGTTGAATACTGCTGCACAGATGAGTTTACCAGGACTCCAGGTGGAACAAGCGTTTCAGGATCTCAGTGTGATCTACTGCGAACTTACATCATTGCTCGTTCTCGTCTCACAGCAATCGGGAACAAGAAATCCGCATCGGGCAAACGGGTTTCAGACGCCACGTCACAGGACATTGTTGCCCACAAAGAGCCAGCTGTCGTTCAACTCGCAAGCTGATCCCGTCAAAACCTACGTCATTCGGCTTCTTGAGGGAGTGGGCGGATCAGGCGCGCAGCTACCAAGGCCTATTTCGGCCGTAGTATATACCGCGCTTCTTCCGACTGTCTGGGCATTGTTGAACCAGAGGAGTGGCCCGCAGTCCGAAGAGGAGTCGTCGTCGGTGTTGGAGGCGACTCTTGGCCATGCGATGAGAACTAGCTCGGGTTCCTCAGTGAAACGGCTCGCGATTGAGTTTGTCGGCCGACTGTTGCTCGTGAGCTTGGCTCGTTCGGAACGTGATCCATGTCTGACCCTGGGCCAGCTTGAGAAGACAGTGGGATACAACGGCAACTTTCGTGCTCGTGATGCAGATGAAGGACTCCACATGTTTCGGGGGTGGGTTCTGGACCTCCCTAAAACCCTTTGGGAGGTGGGCACGGGCGACATTGCCACGACGGAGGTAAGCGACCTTGCAGACCTGTCTCGCAGTTGATCCGATCAAATTTTCGAGGCGATTCTGGGGGTGCTGTTACGCCTTGTACAATGTGGATCGTGCGTCATGCAACGCGAGGTTCGTCCGCGTTTGAGGGCCTTTGTTGACCGCGACCTGATGTCCCTGACCTGCAGCAAATCTCCTTGTTATGCTCGCGGCTCAGGCCGTTCTTCATGATCGTACATCCTATGCGAGGGGCGGTTCTTGGACCGTTCGGCAAGATGCCCTCATCTGCGTCTCATGTGCGACGTCTCGCGCTGGACTTGTGTGCGACCCTCGTGACGGATCAAATGCGAAGTGGAGCGAGGGATGACAGGGATGACAGCCTATGCCACGCGGTGTCCTCGGCGGTTCTGGGCACAAAAGAGGAACTATATTGGGCAGGGGTGACGGAGGGCATGCTGTCAGCGTGATTCGAGCGGCCCGGTTGCCCTCCCCGGAAATTCAGCTGTCAGCGTGGCATGGGGATGGCGACGAAGGGCCTGTCCGCCACAACTACGCGCAATCGGATGGTAGGTGGGTTCGGGAGAAAGGAGATCGCATTGCCTCATTGCGCGTCGTTCCTGTCCGTATGGGCGCGGCGGAGCAGAGGGCCGAGCGAGGTGGCGGCCATTTTTACCTTTTTGCTACAGTTGCATGGCGGAAATGAGATGGACAAGACCATGGTATTAGATTCCATTTCCGTTGGGGCGGTCCGCTTCGGATCGAGGGGGCTGCTGACCACACAAATGAGACCAGAGCGGAGATGAGCAGGCCGCCCCAAACGGAGTCCAGTGGGTACATAAAAAGGATTCAATTCCTCGGGTGTCGTTCCATTACAGTAACAACAAAACAGAGACTCTATGGAGTAAAAAAAGCACTTGACCAAAGCAAGGCAGAACAACAGAAACAATATAACTACAAACCCATCAACTACGGCATCCATGCCATAGCACACACGTGTGTGGGTATAGCAGCCATACGACTTCCCCATGCTCAACAAGAGTAACGACCGGCGCCGGAAGGCGAGGTATAACGCGTTAAGCGTATGAATAGCCAATAAGTGAAGAATTAGCTCCAGACCCAGGTTATCGGAATGCGACCGATAGAGGCGGCAGCCAGCGAATCAAAGGCGGAGGGAGAGAAGTCGAGATCGGTAATGGCACAGCCAACGCATCTGTCTGTGATGGTAACGGTAACCGATTTGCCCTGGTCTAGAGAGTACATGAGCGAAGGTGAGAAGGCAAAGCAGACGGACCCTTACAACTGGCAGTGACCGTCTTGCCGCAAACGGGGTTCTTGTTAGGGTTGACACCATCATAACCTCTGCAAAGGAGTGAGAAACGGGTATGGGAACAAAGGAGGGACTGACGGGTAGGTATCGAAAAGAAGGTGAGAGACAGCGGCAATGTACTGGCTGTCATTGTTGGTGATGCCACATGCACCAAGACCGGTATCGTAGTAGGTACCTAGCAGCATGTAAACAAGATGGACTATAACAGAATGTGGATGGATTACCGTCGCCAGACTGGGTGCCGGTCATGTAGCTCGGCTCTCCACTGTCGCCCGAGGAGGCAGATGTCTGTGCGGGCGGGGGCGCGGAAGAGGTGGACGGAGGAGGCGTGTACGTAGGAGTGGACGAGGTACTGGGGGCGGGCGTGTACGCAGGAGTAGACGAGGTACTGGG
>JBBPKG010000277.1:0-19763 GCA_038089115.1 Fistulinella cinereoalba | reverse complement strand
CCCGGAAGAACACTCTTCCAGCACCTTTTCAACGGCAGACACATTCGGACCATAAGTACGATTTACAACCTCTGTTACCTTCCCGATACAATCACACCCTGAATCTGCCTTGTCGAGGACTCGATAATACCCGTCGTCATTGTTAGGGGAAACGTAGTTGGCCCAAGAAGTGGCATTATTTAACCACAATGCCGGTTAATCTGTCCAAGATGCTGTTGTATATCCCTCCACAGGTAAGCCATACTCTGTCGCAAGGTTATCTTCCATGGCCTATTTGACAATGCTTGAATTTAGAACAGCTTCCGAGGATATGACTTTTATATTCTGCTTTTCAAGTTCGGTTTCGAATGCATCATGTCATTCATGAGGTCCGTTGTTGAAAGGGTGGCAGGGATCTGAATGCTCAAACGGTCTCTGGTTGGCAGCGCTAAATTTTCCGGGAAGGGTTTTCCCAAGTTCAGCAGTGAGCGCTAGTGAGCGGCAACTCTTTTTAAGTGATGGTTGTGACAGAAATCGCTCTTTCGAGGTCGTCGAGGTGTGCTTCTGAATCGGTAAATACCCCGTTACGAAGCATGAACCGGAAGAAGAAATGCAAGACGGTGGGTGCAGTAAACAAATTTCTATCGACCAGTCGACCAGTCAGACAAGATGGTCATTGGTGCAATGAACACGCTCACCAGTTCAAGCCGGAGTAGAACGATGGAAATTTCTTGGTCGTCATTTCCATATCATCTAGGACAGCACGCAGCCGTTGAGCTTCTGAGGTCGATTCTTCTGGATTTGGCTCGGTTGCTTTCCAGGGTGTGCATTTTGTTCAAAACAGTCCTGCACTGCAATGGTAGTTTGCCTCGCTTTCGGTACGTCTTCTTCCTTGTTGGATACTTCGTTTCTATTGTCAGGGCCGTCGACCTGGCCATTTTTATCTTCTATACTGGGACACTGGATATTAATCCGACATAGAGACGGAACTGTGGATGGCGTCGATCATGGAGGATTGGACTGCAATGAACATGCATACCTAATCCCATAATAGCCTGACGCCTTGGGCGATTTCGGGCCGGGTGCGCCCAACTCTGAATCGTCCGCTGCCATGAAACGCAGTCCGCAAGGGTAGTACGACTGTTGAACTAACGCGTCAATCGGCCACCGGGGGAGTCATATAACATTGTAGTGGGTGCGCACCTGTCAACAAACTCAGCACTCATTACGCACGACGCCCCGCCCTCTTCCCACTCCTCCCGCCACGGAATCAGCCTTCCCTCTGCATCCTTTGTGGTTCCCACATTACGTTTTCTCCGCTTTGCCTTGCGCTTTTGGGAAACCTCTTCCTCGTTGAGCACCTCAATCGTCTGTGTCCCCGCCCACACGTCTACTTCAATGGAATTGCCTGATTCACTGGAAATGAGCCGATGCCCTGCTGGCATGATCGTGCTGAAAGGCGCAATTGTTACGCCCTCTGGTGGATCGGGAAAGGGGGGGGGGGGGCTTGGTTCGTTGCCTCGCGTGAACGCCGTCGCGGACATCGTGGATCGATGATCGTGGATAACGAGAACACAAGTTGAAACTTGTTCTTGCCAACAATGCGGAGCCTACTAGAAATCCCGAGGTAAGGGAAGCATCTCATTCTGACGTAATCGCCGGATACTCACTCCTTTACTTAATTCCGTCCATCCACGGAAAAGCAATGCAAAGGCGTCTTGTCCCCCCGGTACTACACTCATGACATCCAGACTCGTCATGACAAATGAGGACCCTCGCGACACCAAATTTTCCCTCTTTGGTGAGCATGGGCCCGATGTTTACCCTGCCAGCAAACTCCACACTCGCAAAGGCAAAGGCAAAGGCTCCCAGAGTTCCATGGATGTCCTACCCATCTACACCTCATGTACGACCTACTACACTCGCCCACGCAACGGCGGCCGTGCACAGACAACCGTCACCCGGACTGACCTCTCTGGGGAACACTTCCAAGTCGGCGTCATTGAATGGTCCATCCACGCGCGCGATCGCGCGCAGCTTGTGGTGGGCACGCGGGGCGTCAAAATGATCAAGTCTGGGATATACACGTCGTCCGTGTTCTTCTACCACTTCCCCTGTGGTGTTCATCTGACATGATCATGCAGCCCAGAACGATTCGTGGCGGCAGACGGTTCCACATACGAATGGCAGATCCAGGATGCCCTTCCGCAGGTGAGCGCTAGTCTTGCCTCGTGTGTCTTACCGTGTTTACCCACATGCTCCATACCGGAGCTCGTTGCCCTTCCAAGTCACAGCCGCGTTTCTGCCACCCGCGTCGCCACCTTTCTTCGGTCCGGGCCCAGCTCCCTCTTCGGGCATAAACACCCATCTTCTCTATTTGTTCTGCCAGAGGGATTCCCTATCCTCGATGATATTGTCGTCACATTTATCTACTTTGAAAGTAAATGGCTTGACAAGGAAGGGGCCAGGGCTCGGATGGGTTTATCTCCTGTCATGTAATGGACTGTCCATCTGGTGCATTCGGCAATGTACATGTACTTATACCAGAGGTTTGCTGTATTTTAGTGTGGAGAAACAACAGTGTACACTAATTTGCTGACAAGATCCCAGTGTTTTGGTGGTATGAAACCCGAACTATAAAAGTCCGAGTGTGATCTCACCCTTTTTGCCGCAGTGCCAGCGAAACCCAAACTTCACATGGTGTTTGGTCATTGTACATACGGAGATGACGCATGCCCAGAAATACTGAATGGTCATTGCCCCAGGAGGGATTTCACTAACAGCGCCCAGTACCTTCCGGCTGGCATGCTGTACCCAATTTCTGTTCTGTATACGAAGTGAATCAGTGTCATGTCGGCGAGCAGCGTTTTTCGTGTACTATCACCTCACTTTCATCGCCCACTGTTGAGACGACAATGCAAGCAAATGATAGTCCGTCATCGTAAATCACCCTCCACCTCCTCAAAGTCTTGCTCTGTCAGCCCTTGTCCTTGAAGAATTTTGCCCAGAGCCGACTATAAGTGATACAATATGCAGCAAGTTCCGCGAGATGATACCAGAACCACGAAGATCAATATCAGCATGAGGGGATATGTCAACCGGACTCAATTGCAATGCCCCGACCTGCCCGTGCGTTCAGTTCCACCTTCCTTTGAGCACCCTCGCCGCATGCGTCCCGTCTGGAGGCATATACAGCACCCGTTGTTCCTCCTTTCAAGCGCGATTCACTACTTCCCTTGCTCTCGCACCCCGACTCTGAAAGGTAGCCTGTACGGGGACCGCACACACCTGGTTCCCCGATCGGGTTCTATGAGGGCTGACTTGGGGTCCCACCCGTGTCTCGGCCGCCGCCCTCAAGCGGGTGACTCTGGCCTGCGGCAGCGCCGGAGGTCCAGCATGAAGCGATCCCGTGGCCGTACGTCCGATCCGCTCGGCCTCATCTTAGTCCTCACTCTCATCCCCTGATCCAGACATAATGTCCAGAGGTGCATTCGTCAGGCCTCCGCCTCCATCGGTAGATCTCTCTAGTTCAGCGCCCCGCGTCAACGACGCATGTACCTCCGCACCGTCCGAATCCGGCGGTTCATCAACGTTCACGTCTTGGTACTGAGGTAGTCGTCCCATCATGCTCCCATTGTCGACGTTGATGCTGTTGTGCACCTCATTCTTCTCCGTTCCGCCTTCGAGAGTGTTCTCGAGCAACCGTTCCACAGAGATCTCGTCCTCCAACGTCCCCCGCGATGGTAACCCCCCATCTCTGGTGAAGGTTCATTATCAAAGTCTTCGGCGGCCTGATCTTCACCAGGTTCCATGTCTTCCGCTACCGATCCCCTTCCCCTTCGCCCCCTCAATTATTTTCTTTGCCGCAGGAGCTTCGACGGCTGGAACTGGGGCACGAGCGAACGTGATCATGCCCGGGTATTCTGTGGGGTGCATCCTCGGGGGCAGATACCTGAGCTAGGGTTTCCTGAGGCGCAGAGGAACCTAGTTGCGCAACAGCACCATGTACATGGGCATGTTACACGATGGTGCGTCCCTAAGCTACGGCCGCTGTCTGGGGCGGATTCGATGGTGCAGCCTGCGCAAGGGTTGACGCTTGAGCGGCCGCTTTTGCCACAGATGGAGGCGAAGCGACCAAGTCGCCTGCGTGGTAGAGGGTGCCAGTGGAGCAACCATGGTTGTCTGGGTAGAGGGAAACGGACCATCCGACTCACGGACCGGGCTGGCCTTGGGAGATAATGGCTTGGGATGTTCAAGCCTGTGAATGCAAGTCCATGAGCTCGTAAACAGAAAAGACACATAAGTAAACACACACTGGAGAGTAATCGTGATTGAACTCGTATGAGCGGTTGCTAACAAGGTCGCTCCCCTCGAGGCTTTACGATTCTTCCGGGTCATTTGTGTCGCTCTCCTGGCGGGGTTCTTGGTCACGGAGATATAGTAGTCGTGGCACCAATGCCGCCTTTTGTTCTGAGCCGTTCAAGCGTTAGTATACCTTCCAATGAGACGTCCTATCAAGTACAAACGTCAGAAGGGCTATTTCTTCGAAGATGTCACTGACCCTGGATGGCCATTATCCATTGCTTACCTGCACACGCGCATAGTAAAACCGATCACAACTGGTTTGTTGAACAACATATCAATCTTCCAACCAACCGCAATCATACCCTTAAACTGTGCGAAGACCAAGCCCAGAACTTTCATGAACGCAAAAGGGGGGCGGTCGTTGATGGTGCGGCTGAGCAGACTGGCGTGGCGGACCAACACATGCCTGGACGATAACTGGCTCATTGCACCCATTCCACGAAAAAGTAACGGCAATATCGGATACAGCTGCGATATTGCGTGTGCAGGTCCATTGTGCATGGTTGAAGAGCCACCTTTCTTCACTTATGTATTGGAAGGGCCCGGAAGTGACGTTGAAGCCCCAAAAGTGGGTGTGAGAGCTTTTTCTTATACACGGTACAGTCGAACCTCTCATAACCCATACGTGTCGGGAGTGATGAAAATATATGGGTTATGAGAGGTTATGGGGTTCGAGAGACTGCCCTGATGACGTAATCAGAGGTTCGCCGAGCGTCCGTGAGCCGTGGTCCTCCGTCACAACAAATTCAAAGTTATGTCCTATGTACAATAAGATACTAGCAGGTATTAAGGATTAGATTGGTCTTTGACAGAGTAATAATCTGTCAAACGAGTAGACACTGCTGACTTGCAGCCTGTTGTGCACAAGAAGCGTCGGAAGGCATCCAAGTGTGGCTCTAAATTTCGTGCCGCTGGAACAAGCTTGTTGCGGTCCATATCCTCGATGAACCTTGTGATAACATGCGCAGCTTGAAGAGCATCACGACGAGTTGGGGAGGGGTCTGCAGTGGCTGGCTCATCATCCTCTGCCGGGCCCACTCCTCCATTAGTAATCATCAAATGCTGTGCTTCCATCACCGCACGGTAAATTTCTTCGTCGGTTCCATCGTCCATCGTGCTTGACTCTCCAATAGGGTTGAGAATTTCTTCTAGGTTCATCCTACTGGACTGGTGTAGTACTCCCCTTTGTTGCAACATATCCAAGGCTGCTGATATTTTTGCCTCCACATCTCGGATAGGATCCCAGCCATCTTGCTTAGACGATTTGGAGTTAGCGTTGCCAACCGACTGGGGCACGTTCTGGGTGGTGTTGAGGAGTGAGGACACAGGAACAATGGGCACAGGGGCAGATGGTGTGATGTCCGGTAAGATTCCTGCTCGTCTCCAGCAGCGTTTGATGGTTGTTGTGTCAACTTCCTTCCAGGCATAATCGGCAAGACGCATTCCATCACGTTGATCGATTGCATAGATGTCCGCTGGGGTAACACCTCTATCATAACGTTCGATAGAGCGCTCATAAAACCTTGCCCGATAGTGTGATTTGAAGCATTGAATGATCCCTTGGTTGTTTGGTTGAATGTGCGATGTGAGGTTTGGTGCGAAGTTTTCAACGCAGATGTGTTGAAGACCTTCTGGGACGATATGACCTGAAAAATTGTCCTGTAAAAGGAGTATGTTACGTCCTTTTGTTTCCAGTTCATCGTCCCACTCCCTAATACATTTCTGGTATAAAACAGTCGTCATCCATGCTTTTGCGTTGTTGCGGTAATAGTATCCAAGTTGTGCCCCAGTTTTCTGTCCAAATGCACGGGGTTTTGCATATTTCCCGATAATAAATGGCTGTCGCTTCTCGGAGCCATCGGCATTCGTTGTAAGCACATAGGTCAACCTCGCTTTGGAACCTTTGACGCCAGGGTGCCGTTTATTAGCAAGACCACGGTCTGGTGGTAATCTTCAAGTTGGTCCAAGCGGTGGTCAGAAAATATGAAAAAGAACCATCGAGTGCGTAAAACATACCCATAGAATAACCCAGTCTCGTCCATATTGAAGATATCCCTTGGTTTATAGCCACTTTGCTTGATTAATGCTTGAATACGCTCTCGCTCATCCTCCATGGTCTGCTTTTTTGCCGATGAAGCCTCTCCATGACGCTTATACTCCTTTAAGCCATATCTAGCTTTGACTCGGGTGAGCCATCCATTGCTTAAAGAAAGACGTTCGTCCTTTGGAATACCTTTAAGATCTGCAAACTGGAGCCACTTTTGTTGCAAAATCTCTCCGGTAAGCTGAAGCCCGTCACCCATCGCCTTGGAAACCCAAAGATCCATCATCTTGCTAATCTCTGGATGTTGTGTCTGTCGCGCACGCTTTGCAGATCGATCCTCTGGATTCATCTCCCATTGTTCACGCCATTTCTTCTCGTACTTCAACAGATCACATATGGCTGGTTGCTTGAGCTGAAGATTAGGATACTTTGAATTGAAAAAGTCGGCAGTTTGCTTTTGACCCTTGCTATAATCGCGATGCCAGTTAAGTATTTCAATCCGTTGGTCCAACGTCGGAATTTCCTTTCGGTCCGGAAGAGATGGTGCTTGTGTGGGCATTGCCTGAACTGTGGCAGGCTCGCTAGGCTTTGGAGCGGGACCTGTCAGCAAAAATATAACATCAACATGTGCATGTTAGGATATAGATCTGAAAGGTCACGTTTGCGCTTGTTTCCAGGGAGTTTGCTGCCCGTCTGAACAAGATTATGCAACCTTTGCACGATGCTTTTTTCATGCATAGAAAGTTGAGCAAGCTCTTGTTTGTAATTCAAGGCCCTTTCTAGCAAGCCAACAAGACGTTCTTCATCAACCAAGTTTCCATCATTGTCCAACCAAATTTCATGCTCCTCAGATAGCTTTTTGCCAGCATGCAAATCAGCATGAAGCTTACTTTTATGCTCATGGACTTGCTTCTTCAGGACATCTAACCCCTTTTTGATGATATCAAGGGGTTTCATCGTATGATAGCAGCTGAGAAGCAGAGCAAGATGACACCAAAGCAGTCAAAAAGTCAACTGCAGCCCATGTTCGGGCCATGGGATGAGTTCGACTGTCCAAACAATGGGGGTTGGTTCACACTTGCTTATTTTGGTTATAGTCATGACGGCATGTATAGGTTATGGATCCTCTCAAAAAGTATGGGATATGGGGTATTGGAGGTTTATGGGTTATGGACATGGGTTCCCTGCAAACAAAATCGGGATTGCTGAAAATGTATGGGTTATTAGAGGTTATGGGGTGTGAGGAGTATGGGTTATGAGAGGTTCGACTGTATCCTAAGACATTCAGGTCAAGGCACGAGTGGGAATGCGAGTGTGGTATATGAAAGAAACGAGGCCAAGTCTCGGCGTCGGAACTCCGGATCCGTGTACAGTCACTGGAACGTATGTACAGGCCTAGATCCTGGGGCCTGGGCTGGAGCGTGCCAAGGTAAAGTACCCTTTTCCGTCATGGTGGTGTGTGATGAAAGACTTCGTCATGTTCGGAACTTGAAACTCGGGGTTTCAATCCGAGTGCCCGAGTCACAAACGTTGGACCAGGACGTTTGCAGGCTGCGTAACTATTCACCTCCAAGCACAATCACTCCTTGAACCCCCATCACCGTGCTGGCCCCAGCCAAATTCTCCAAGTCAACAGGACTCGTCGGATTGAACATGCACATTGCCAGCGAGTGGTATCCGATGGTCGCCACTATAAGCCACAAAGAGGGGCACAAGATCACTGTCAAGTATTCGAATTGAAGTTCTCAGTCGGGAAGTTCTTGCGATCAGCGACAGGTTTGCGCCTCGTGCCGCCAGGAACGGCCACGAACGAGTCTTTATGCCGATAAAACGATCATGGCATAGATTGTCACAACAAGCGGAAACGTGCCCGGAGTCCGAGAGTCACGGTTATCCGACTCGTACGTAGAATCAGTTTGATGATCTGGTGACAGATTGACCTAATACCATTTGTCGACTTCACGGACAAATATTGTCTCTCCTGCGGAATGACGGAACGATAACAGCAGTCGTAGATCAAACAATCAAGCAGTCCTGGCACATATCGGGCAATCAAGAGCGCGTCATCCTATAGCTTATCATCGGGTTACCCAGCGTATACTGTCTACACCGGAAGGAAGGCTGGTGCATAAAGGTTTGTGATGAATGTCAGGGTACTGATTGACACCACCATCGGACTCACATATGTACTTTCCAGGACACGAGGCCCATCGGGATAAGACTGTGCACGTCATTAGCGTCTTGGCTCGGGTACCTTTCGCTGACGTAATCTCAAAACATGTTGGCGTGATTAGCCAACCCCCTGGACCCACCCGCACCTTGAAAATGTGACCATCATGCCTTGTTCTGGGAAGAGCATTTCTTCCACCACCAGTAATGACATTTACAATCGTCATGACCAAAAAAGACCCCCGGAGGTCCGACTTCGTTCTGCTCGAGCATCCCACTCATGACAGACTCGGCCCAAGTGTCAAGACCATGGCCAAGTCCAAAGCGGGGCGAAAAACGGCGAGCGCACCACCTGTGTACACCTCATGCACAACGCACTACGCTCACCCGCGCAACGGGAGTCGAGCGCGGACGACCGTCACCCGGACCGATCCTACCGGCGATTGCTTTCAAGTCGGCGTCATCGAGTGGCCAGTCCACTCGTGCGATCGCGCGCAGCTCGTCGTGGGCACGCGCGACGTCAAAATGGCCAAGTCGGGGATTTATACGTCGTACGTACTCTCGTTTCCACCTGGCGTCGGCTGATATCACTCGGCCCTGCAGCCCAGAACAGTTCACCGCCGCGGATGGCTGCGTTTACGAATGGCAAATGCTAAACGCCCGGCCACAGGTGAGCATGCCTCGTGTCCCCGTGACCCAGCCCTGTATGACTAACTTGCCACCCGCCCTCGGAGCTCGTTCCTCTCCGAACTCACAGCCACGCTTCTGCCGCCTACGTTGCCATGTTTATGCAGTCGCAATCTACCTGCTTTTTCAGGCGTAAACAGACGTCGTCCCTGTTCGTGCCTCCGGAGGGATTTCACATCCTGGACGACATCATCGTTACATTCATCTACTTTGAGGGCAAATGGCTTGACAAGGAAGGCGCCCGATCTCAATTTGGTCTATCTGCCTCCGTCATGTAGTCATTCCCATTTCCTCTGCAACTTTGTTGTATATGACACGATGCTGTGTATACTAGAGGGCTGCATCACGTTACAGATTATATGTATTCTCAGTGTACTAATAGGATGCAGCAACATCTATATGAACCTCCTCCTAATGTCCCTCCGATAAAGCCTTCTGCCCATCTGCCTCTCCATCTTTTGTGCTCTCAGTTGTTTATTTGCCTCGTCCCTGTCTTGTTCATCTTGCTCCTGTTCATGCGCCTCCTTTTGTCTCTGTTTCTCCTCGGCGAGTCGGTTCGCCTCCAGCAATCGTTTCCACGTCGCCGCCTGACTCGTCTCAGGTGGCGAATAGTCCGACTCCTCGCCATCCTCGGACGCGACCACATACTCCGACACCGTCCTCGTCCGCTCCCCCCGCCGCGCCTCCGCCCACGCCTCCCGTTCCGCACTTGCCAGTCTCGCAAACTCCTGTGCCAAAAATCCCTCCGCGACGGACCGCATCCCGCGCAACATCTCATCGGCGTCTCTCAGACTCCGTGCGCGCTCGTACACCGCGTTCACTGTGTTGAGTCCCATATCGTGGCTCGCAGCCATGTCCGCCAGTATCAGTTGCAAGCCCTGTGCCGACGTCTCCGCGATATCTGGCGGGTGGACGACGGGAGGCCGCCGGGAAGAGGTGGCAGAGATCGGGTCGACGGCCACAGAGTGGCGGGCGTTCGTACTGACACCCGTGGAAGAGCGCGCCGGTGAAGGCGTGAACGTGAACCGAGGCGCCGAGAACGACGACCCCCAGCTCAACACCGATTCTGGAGCAGAGTGCGTGCCTTGGGGCTGATTCGACCCCCAGGGTGTCGCATGCGCGGATGTGGACAGTGACCGGCGTGGGGCCGAGGCACTCCCCGAGGAACTTGCGAACGACCGCGTAGATATGGACGAACGGGACAATGTCACGAAGTCAATGCTGGGCACCGCAGGGGTGGAATTGTGTCCTTCTTGTTCTCGTTCGCTCCCCTTCTGACCCCCATGACCAATGGTCTGCTGTTTGACGCGGACCAGTGCCGGGTGGCGAGCCGCCTTGACTCGTGACAACCGGCGAGGCAGATGGCGAACCTCGGAGGGCTCGGGCCGGAATGGTGACTGCGTCGAGGCACGTGGTGCCGGGAATTTGGGTGCCTTGGCCTGAAGGAAAGGCTTTGCAACAAGACCAGGGCACAGATTTGATGGTGGACTTGGCATATGTGGCTTCTTCACCGAGGAAGCCACGTCCGTGTCTTGGTCTTGGTCACCGTCTCGTTTAGGAGCCACACTACGACGCGCCTTGCCTGAAAATATGGCAGCGGTGGTGCGCCAATTGAGCACCGGCTGAGCAGGTGTTTGAGGAACCTGTTCGAATGGATGTTGCTCATCCTTAGTCACACCCTGGGAAGCTTTAGGTCGAACGGGGGCTTGAGCCTGACTAGATGGGTGATGTACTTCAACAGCGACCTTGGGCCGACTCGCCTTCCCTTGCTTGGGAGCATGATGACGAATGGGAGGCCACTTGTCTTTCTCCTCCGCTTGCTCTTGCTCTGCTTCACCATTCTCTTTTTCTTGTTGGAGGATACTGTGCGGTACACGACCCTTTTGATCGACCAAAACTTGCCCGTGGAAAGAGTTCACGAGGCGCGGTGGTGCACGCGGCTGTGGAATATCCATGTCGTCCTCGTCATGTGATATTTCATCCGAGATAAACATATCGGATGGCGTAGGAGGTCGTTTTTTGACGTGTTTGGTAGGATACGATGGACTGACTGGCCTAGGCACGACATTTGCCGAGGATGTGTCTCGTAGTTGGGGTGGCGGAGATGGAAGTTTGAGTGTGTCATGTCGGGTTCGAAGCACAGGGAGATCGAGAGAGGATTTCTTATCCAGTTTCATACGGGTTGTTGGGTGTAGTGGTAGCAAGACATCTTCGGATGACAAAGGTAGAATTTTTTCTTGTCGAATCGGGGATTTGGGGGAGAGAATCACATCAGGATTCACATGGGTTACATTGGTAAATAGTGAGGAAGGTGGTGCATCATCTGGAGACGAGGGTGGAACCTCAATTGCATTACGGGTTGGTGTTTCTGGGAGCGTCGTGCCCGCGACCGGAGCTGGGCAGGTGCCTCCGAGGAGTGGCGAGGACGGTTGTGTATCTGGGCATTCTTGAGACTGTAAGGAATTTGGTGCCGCTTGTATCGTCAGTTTCGAGCCCTCCGTGCCCTTGGGGGTACGCCCCTGAGAGGAAGATTCCCGGGGTTGGGAAGACTTTGGCATTGGTTCAGACACCGGTTTCAAGATCGAAGGGCTAGAGTTCGCATCGGGGGAACTCAGGGTATGTGCCTGTGTGGAGGATCCCCGGCGAGGCTCGGAAGACGTTGGTGGCAACTGCGTTGAATCCGACGAACGCGAGCCCGCTTGCTGCGCAGACGCAGCCTGCTCTGCACGCGCCTCACTAAAAGGCGACATGTAACGGCACGGTTATCACCCCACAAAAACCGGGGGACATACCTTCCAGGGCGCGTTTCTTCCTGTCGCTTGACGCGTTTCGCGCTCGGTTCGGACTCGTCGATCGGTGTCAGCTCTGCGGCACGCTTCTTCCCCGTTCCGGCCGGATTCACTGGTTCAATACCATGTTTCTGTTGATATCGCTCGATCAACGCATCGAAGTGCGGCTGATTCCTAACGTAGCGTTCCCGCCAGGATTTCCACGGATGGTGCTTGGACCATGGCCACAGGTGATCCTTCTACAAGCAAATGAGATCATATTCAGCTTGCACGAGTGGACATACATCGGTAACCAAGTCTATGTAGATGTCATTGCCGCTGCGGCCCTTCTTGGCTGGCGCGTGCTTGGCGAGGTATTTGATGAGAAAAGTGTCGTGCGCTTTGGTGAACTCGACTCTGACACCATTGAGTCATTAAGCGTAGCGTCTCAAAGTGTGGTCGACTTACCGTGGCATAGTGTACCAGAAATTAGAGGCATGGGGCAGAACTGCGTCACCGTCGCACCCGCCGCGACGCGATCATCACGCGTCGCAGCATTTTCCCACGCGCCTTCAGCCTCCTTGACCAGCCCTGCAGACTTTATGCAGAACCAGTTCTAACCTAGGTAATTGCTCTTGATTGGTATAAACGACCAAGAGCAGGATCGCGTCAGCTCCTAGAACGTTTTCCAAAGTTCGGAACTATCACAGTAGGTTCGCGATCACGAATCCGAAGCTCGACCATGCGGCACCACAAACCGATCATCGCTTTGGACCACTCTGTTGGGATGGCACGCCGAACATCTCGTGGAATAACCACCCACGCGGGACAAAAATCCCACCGTACAATAATTTGAAAACTAAAGTAAGCACATAATTATAGATGTGAAGAAGGGGGCGGTAATGAATTTGATGACAGGATATTTGATTTCAGGCCAGGGGAACTCAAGTTCTATCGGACACGAGATGGGGACGATGCGGCTTTCCGAGGCGACATTGGCAGCCCCGATGACATTTACATCATGCCTCAGCAAATTCAGAGCATGTGGACCCGTCGAGCAAGTCGAGCACACGTGCAGTAAATAGTAACGCGGCGCCGCTGAGGTCCGCGACACCTGTACCTCATGTTGTACCTTGCCTCGATCTCGTCTGCCCCGCCATAAGCAAGGATGTGTCATCGTTCTTATTTTTCCCGTGAGAAGGCCACATTCACCTTTCCTGTATTCATTGCACTCTATTTTCTGATGGAACCTCCCTTATATAGATCGCAGACCTGTCAAAGTGGTCTGGGTACCGGTGCGTGGCGGGACAAGAACCCTTCAACAAAACGTGCCTTGCGGTGCTCTCTGACCACCACGCATTCAGACATGTAACAGCGTCAGTTACGTCATTCGCACCTATTCTGACTCCGGGATTATTTACGTGCTGCTCCACCATAAACTCATCGGCGGATGAATGACTTACCGTCACCCACCATTTCGCACCTGGTCACTTTCCCTACGTCTGGACCGCGTTTATCTTTGGACAATGGTTTCGTCTGGCACATATGTCGCAGCCATCCAATGTCAATGCATCGTCGGAGATTGCCGGACGCCGCACACCATTCACGCTTCCGTCACTCTAGAGTTCATCAAGTTCCTGTCGGTGCTTTCTTGTTTGATCACCCTTGCATTGTGTATCGGGTGTTTCGATACTCCGTAAGGCGATCCACCCTATCAAAGTTTTTGGACGCGAACTTTTGGGCACGGACATCCTAACTAGCTTGGATAGAGAACTTCCCCGGAGCGCGTGCAAAGAGATACGGACATATCAAACTCAACGAATGCAAATGTGATCCGTTTTCGTGTTCGGCATCATGTCACAGTAGTCGGATAGCTGTTGCGATCATCTCTTCAATTGCTGTGCGAAGTCGATTCCTGTGATGTACTTTCCTCGGTTCGGACAATTTGAATCAAACGTCTCTATCACGTTGGTAGGCTCGCTCACTTATGATACAGTGCAGTTCACGAACCGGGTAACCATTACCTCGTAGCAGTCGTGTTCATCCTGGTCCACGTACACTCGTGATAAACTAAACGTCATGGTTACAAATATGCGATAGAAGGAAAGCTAGTCGTCTTGACCTCCATCTGACACATATAAAACCTGCTCTCAGTGTCAATTCTACACTAGACTCACTGATTAGTACAGGCACTCACTCGCCTCTGCTCGCTTGATGTTCGATCTGCAGCTGCCAATCGTCATCGTCTTGCAGCTGCTGGCAGGTTCGAAATCGACCGTCCGTGACGAGCTGCTTACCCGCCTGTTCACCGTATTACGAACCACGCGTCCAAGGTAAGGGATTTTCTACACAGCGCACTCTACCAGTTCGCCATTCGGTAGCGAGGATGTCGTCAAACATTCAGAAGTGCCGGTGCCACTGACGTCACTATATCGTTGGAAGAGCTGCTTCTCAGGAGATGTAAAGGCTTATTTTACGTTTGAAATAACAAGCATCCGAGACGTCGCTATCAAGCGGAGCTGCTGTGTCGATACTGTGGCAGCCCGGGAGCGGTGTTGGTTCGTTCTCATCGGCGGGGTACGTCAAATAATTTGACGACTGATCTCATCTTAACAGCTATGACCTTTCTTGCGTCAGGAATGTTTCGTCTGCTGTGTATGGCTCACCCAATCTTTGCTAGCTCCCATTGAGCGATAATGTCGTACAGGCTTTGTGTGCGCCGATCGCGACGGGAGCATTTCGCAGACCTCCGTAACTTTGAAATGACCAACGGTAAACACTCATTCAATGCTATAAGTAACTATGCACATGAAGGTATCAAAGGGTATCCAGTGTGTCTACAATAAGCACCACATGGCCTAGTGTTGAAGGGGAAAGAAGTACGGGACATGCCATTATTTTACGGGTGAAACAGATTTCGTGGTTTTACTGGGAACCAGCATCACAAATAAATACTAATGGGAGAGCATCCAATGGTGACGAGGCCGTCCTGCATAAATGAAGCAAAGTAGGGATGCCATCACCGTTAAATTACGCGTATGACTTAGAAGGTGACAACCCACCCATTCATTGTTGAAGCAGCACAAGGGATTCTGGTCGCAATCCGCGCCAGTCTCACCGATGCCGAGAAGACCGCTGGGAGAACAACCAAGTCCGATGGGTTCGTCGCCTTCAGGGAGAGAAACGCCAGCGGCCGTGGCAGTTTGGTTCGCGACGGGGTCGGTGGACTGAAAATTCATCGTATCAATAACAGGGGAAGTAGATGACGAAAGATGACCCACGTTGGTGATGGTATCGCAGCAAACGATCGTTCCGGTGTTGCAGAAGTTATCTTGACGGACCACGAGTGCACTGGCGGTGATAATTCCAAGGGAAACGAGGGCAGAGACGGGAAGGAGAGTAGAAGAGCGGGGGAACATTTTGAACTTTGGGAATTGGGAAGGTGTATGGATCACTGGAGCAGGGATGCAACGAAGGTGTTGTTTGCTGCAGATCGGAAAGTTGATGCCTGTCTTTTATACCCCAAACAGTTCCTTATGTGTGATCGAAGCCGGACGGGTGGTTGGACCGGTAAGAATCAAGCAGCACCAGCTGGCCCGTGATTTCAGAATACGACGGGCTGCAGCCTGTGCACAGGTGACATAACGGTCGGTGCAACATTACCGTATTGCGTATGTGTTCGGTTCCCTGTAGACAGATGAAGTAAATAACAGAAGTGCCTTCGACACCTTCGACAGATAACTCCACGCCTTGCTTCCAAAAATATATACTATAAACTTTGGGGAACAACATCAGTATGAAACTTGGTGATAGCCGTTGGAGTTACTGACAGCTGGGGACTGTCAGCATGGACAGATAATTATACCGCTTCAAAACACAGCGACAGAGTGCCTGCTCACTGGTTTATATTGTGTGCTCCGCAGTTTACCGATCTTATCGGGTGGGTTTGACACTCAGGTGAACACGAACCTCTTGTCATCGGAAAGGAATGACATGTGTTCCAGTTTGCGCATAACGTACAAACCACCGGCACCTGCTAGCATTTGCGCAAGAAAGGAACAACAATTGGTGGCGTTCAGAAGAAGCTAGTCGTCGAAGCAATTGAGCGCATCGTTTCGTTCCTTCGCGAATCTGCCCGAAGACTTACATTGACAGCCTTAGAACATACCACGGCGAAAACGAGTCGCAATACACGACCAAACCTAAAGAGTGGGAAGTTGCTATGAAGTCAGCTGTAGGACGAAATAGAGTTGGTCCAGTCCGATTATAATCGATGACTCGGACTTGGGTTTTCATTAACAACACCATCCTACCACTAGGTCAAGTCGCGAGCCCAAATTCCTTGTATGTGGATGACGGGGGATCGGAAAGATGTTATCGGATTTATCCGACCACACCCTCAGCGTTCGGGCTTTGGGGATTGGTCGAAGCTCTGGGCAAGGAGTCGCCGTTGAAGGAGTAGTTGACAAGATACATACTCAGTCAAAAGAGGAAAAGTAAGCAATTTACATCAGCACGGTGAAAGGGTCGGAGTATGGTGACTCGGAGGTGGAACTTGAACTTTCTCGGGGCAACTTCTTCCTTCTCTTTCCAGCATGTAGAACTTCACAGAATGTCACCCAACTTGAAAACACATGGAATAGCACACAATTATCGGTGAAATTTGTTGAAGTCCCTCGATAGCCGTTTCAATCTGCTTGCTTCGACCAATTCTTGGCTCGTACTCCGGTCGCCGGATCTAGTCATTCCGAAGTACCAGTTGTGTCTCTCCTTTGCCTTTGGTCTGTCTTTGAGCCTATTTGAGTCTGTAAGCCCTCTCTGTTTCTGATTCTTGCAGTTCTTGCAGTTGTCGGCCTGGTACATTGTGGCCCATATCCTTCCATGGGGAGATGCGATATCATTGAGATACGTTGTTTTCCTGCTGCTGAGTTCGAGTTATCAAATGTAACGCTTACAACTAAATCAGAGTAACAGGAAAGCAATCGTAGGCCCGAGGGCCATTGATGCATGTGCATGAGTGGGTATCAGTCGGTAGGGTTCCTCATATATGCTAGGGACGGTGATCCAAGATGGATGGTTATCCAAGGGGTGAGTCGATCTACTGTTATCGTGCCTCACGGCCTTAGATGGTTAGTACTGTTCATTTGACACGTGAGATTGTTATCTGAGACTGCGGCATCGTACCGCACAGTCAATCGTGTTCAAAAAAGGGTTTTTATCGATTTTGGACGCAGTTCCTGTGCAACCACGTTTAACATGTAGAAAAACGGAAAAGCCATTCAAGTTTATCGACCCGTTTCACCCATCAGTATATACCAGACAAATCGACACACTACCGAATCTGGAAACCGAACTCCAACCGCTACGCGCAAGAAGCTTCTAGGCAGTTTAAAGGTTAATATTAATGGGAGAGCAACCAATGACGATCAATCCGCCCTGTTCATCATGGGAAAACAGTCAGCATCGACCATTTATTATCATATGTCGATGAGAAAATAGCTCACGAATTCGTTGTTGGAGCAGCACACGGGCTCCTGGTTGCAATTGACGCTACCACCCAGCGAGACGACCCCGTCGGAGCTGCAGCCCACTCCAACAAGACCCACGATGTCTCCGAGGATGATCCCGAGTAGTCCCAGAAGGGTGGTGGCCTGTTGAGAATTCGACTACGATGGAGGCTCTCATCAGCGATAAATGCGGTGTATGTGGATTATGCTCACCTGGTAGGTCGTCTGGCAGCACGAGATCGATCCCGTGTTGCATTGGGAGGACCCGCCGTTACGTGCGACGATCTCGCTGGGCGCGGCAGTGGCAGTAGCAGCAAGAACGGCAATGGGGAGTAGAGAAGTGAAACCGAACTGCATCTTTACAATACTCGGGTGGCTGATATCAGTTCTTCGAAAAGAAGGGTTTTTTTTTCGTGTTGGTGAGTGGTCTGGAACTGCCTTTTTATACCTCACGCTTCATACAGTGACTTAGCCAACAGACACCCTCTGTCTCCCGCGGACGTACCCCTTGGCTGTAGCCTGATACATAATCAAGGCTGGACATATTTTATGTTCAGTTGTTGTTCCGGTGCGGTGAGGAACCGGGAGTAACGCCGAGATTTACAGCATCGTTGGCTGGGACCACATGATCACCGCCCATCAATGCACATTGGCCGATAAACGACACAATTCCCCCTGTAAGGTAAGACCCAAGGGAACCGGAAACAAAAGGACGAGGGTATAGCCATGTATCTGCATCTAGTGGAGAATGTGTACATGTACGTGAATATTCATCTCACAATGAGTCCACGATGAATCACTAAGCCATGTGCTACCATAGCTAGAGCTCACTGGGAGATGAAGAGGGCAAATTATGGGGGTAGAAATCATTGTGGTGAATGATGCTGATCGGATAACTCCATGCGGCATGTGGGCTCCGTAAACCTGTGCCATCTGGTGCGTTTGGCGCTAGCTGTTTTTCATATCTTACCAATGCGAAGGGCGCCGACCTGTACCATTACGGTAAGACTCCGTAACTAGAGCAATTACAAACACGGAATAAATGTGTTGGCTGAAACAGTCAATGGAAGCAAAACTGTTAAGTTGGCGCAGTGGTGCTACTACAAAGGCCACAAGGCCACCAACAATGACCATGATACAATCAGCAGTCCCGGATGCCAGAGTGGTTTCCGGCGGCGTCTCTGCCGCCATGCCGCTCTGTCTACATGCCAGGCAAGTTGAAAAGCAACGCCATATTCTTACCACTGTAAGCAGGTGAAGTTTTGTGATTGAGACCATGCGTTATCGCACTCGGGTGTGCCCAGGTCCCAATACTAGAAATTAAACTATGACGATTTTTGCAGGTCGTCCACATTTCGTTCTTTCTGCCCGAGCTGACATTCAGTGCAATGAAATAATGATCCGGGGGGCTTTTAACCTACTGTTTATACACCACTCTGATCAAGCCCTAACTTCCTTCTTACTTCCCTATCCACCATGACTGGCACTATGCTGACAACTCAGCATGTCTGTCTGCTTTATACTTTTTGCTGCTATTTCATTTGTCGCAGTCACCACTGGCATGTCCGTTCTTGACGGATACATTCAAGTTAGCATCCTGAATTTTGAGGCCCCAGTGCATATAGACCTGCATTGGATCGATTCTCTATCTTTGGTCAGTTTCTTTATGAGCAAATACTTTCATCTCACAACGAGACGCTCATTTGAGTCTGTCATCGAGACTACCAGTGCTTTGGCAGTGGTGTTCAAGTTGCACGATAGGCAGGATGGCACGTTACGCGTATTGAGGTGCTATGTACAATACACCCGGTGGACTATGGAAGGCAGATAGCAGTGACGAGGTACCGCTTACCGGCCCCGAGGGCGATGGTGAGGGTATGCGGGAAGACGTGCCTCGCAGCGAAGTTGAGAGCGAGCACGCAGGAGCCCCGCCAACGGCGATCGGGAGCGGCGGACGATGGCAAAGAGCTGGAACTTGCGTACTCTCGGATGAGGCGTGGCAAATCTTTGGTTGAGGCCCAGGGTTTTGCACATGTACTCACCGCCCAGTTTCTATTTGCGTGTACCTATCATCTACTCCAAGTTGGCCATGGTCAGTACGTGACGGACAGCCCCTTCATCCGGAAAATAAACCTACCGCGGTAAGCACTTACCATAAAATGTGGATGTGGGTAATGTCACTCAGAAATATTCGCCTGGGCAAGGCACGGCCAGCAATGACCATGGCCTGGCATTGTCGTGAGA
>JBBPKG010000276.1:13995-34687 GCA_038089115.1 Fistulinella cinereoalba | reverse complement strand
ACCGCGTGACTTGGTGACCCCGCCGAGCGGACGTCGCCCGCGCCAACCGATGTATTCCCGATCGCCCGCAATGGAACGAACGGGACGATCGCGAGCCGCCACGGTCCGATCCCGGGGCTTTCGGGGGCACGGAGGGCACATCATCGACAGGGGCGCGCGCCGTCACGGCCTCGTCTCCCCCTCCGAGCACGCTCTCTCCTAACGGTAACGGTCCACGACGATCGCGGCACCCCTCAGGACAGAGAGCGATGACGCACCAACAACGACAGCAGCAGCAGCAGCAGCGACAACAACAACCACAAGAGCAACGACAGGAAGTCAGCCCAGTGGGCGCGACGATGGTGCTCGAAACGCGGACGATCGGAGGTCGCCGCCAGGCGGTCGTGAAGGAGACGGTCGAGCGGCCGTACGAAGCGAACGACCTGTAAGTCACCCCCACCGGCCTGCCGCGGCGTGCCACGGCGGGCGAGCAGCGGAGAGCGGCTGACGGCCTCCTCCCCAGCGAAGGCCTGCAGCGCAAGGACCTCGTCGGGATGGTCGAGCGACAGGCCGAGCGGTGGCCGCACAAGGAGGGCGCGCTCCGTTTCAACGCGCGGAAGACGAACATGCGCCGGCTGCGTGCCGTGCTGCTGAACCCCGCGTGCGGGTTCACGAAGGAGGTGGTGGTGGTCACGCCGCTGCGGCCCGACGAGCCATACAGGGGGCCTGGGGCGAAAGAAGTGGCCCCGTACGTGCCCGCCGCTGAAGGTTCCGAGGAGGCCGATGGGCCCGGGGCCGATTCGCATGATGGCATGCCCGACCCAGATCGCGAGGAGGTGCCGCAAAGCCGGCAGGTGCGTGCGTGCGTGCGACGCCCGCCTTTCTGGAGGCTGACGAGGCCCCGCCGTGCCGGCGCGGGGTGTCGCTGCAGGAGACCATGATGGGGGGTGGTGACGCCAGCGCCCGCACCCGGGCGCCAACGCCAGCGACGCCGTTCGCTGATTTCCCAGGCGCTCGCGATTCCTGGCGGTCGGACGACGACCATCAGGTGCGTCACCTGCCGCTCTCTCGTGCTCGTTTTCTCACCCGACTCCCGCGCCAGCCACGCGACGTGTACACCACGGACTCGGACCCGGACTCGGAGGTCAACGCCTACGTGACCTTTGTTTCCCCCGGTGTGCCGGCAGATACCGAGCGAAAGGCCTTCTTGCTCAAGGTGCCCCATGTCCGGCCCCTTCCGGTCGGTCAGGTGGACACGCAATCGCTGGTCGAGCAGCTGTGGAAGCAAGTCCCTGAGCTGGCGAGTGAGTCGATGCCCCGCCGAGTCTTGGCTGACGTCCCTCTCACTCGAGCTCTCTGACAGGTGCTCACGAGGTCACCTATCCGGACCCGGCACACCCAGAATACGAGCGTCGCCTCAAGGCGGTCGTTCCGGGCAGTGGAATGGCTCGGGACATCATCGCCGCGCCTGTGTGTGTGCAAACCGTGCAGGTGCCTGCAGGCAACGCGCTGTCGCTCACCGTGTCCTTCTTCGGCCCACCCGATGGCTGGACGGTGCTACCGCAGATTCCGGCGGCTGCTTGGGGCACTCCGGGCAGCAGGTCAGTGCCGCCCTTTGAAGCAAAGCCCATGGCGGGCGAGTCCCAGCCCGGTGCGGCGGCTACCAGTACTACCGCCAACCTGGCTGATCCGACCATTCGGATCTCGCCCACTGTCGAGTGGCTGGCACAAATGGCACGAGCACACAATGGGTACGCCGGATTCCAACAGCGCCGGCATCATGCACAGACGAATGCCGATGTGGTGGCGTCCTGGCTGTTTGCCGCCCACTTCTGTGAACAGTACGTGGGGACGCCGTCTCCCGTGCAGGTAGGACTCACGCTGTCTCATTGCGCCTCGTTTGCCTGACGAGTCGTCACCATTGTTTCTCCCAGCCAGTGGCATTGCGAGGGCATGACGGAAAAAAGTGTCGCCCGAAATCCATCAAGAAAGGCGACATCTGGAAGGCGCTGGGCGTTGGCTCGACATGGATGGCAGACGCCATGAGGGCGGTCAGCCTCTTGCGGAAGTACGGCGAGGGTGGCACACTGCCGAGGCAGCATATCATCGAGCTGTGTGCGGACCGTGTCGCAAAAACTGGGGCACGCGAGCTGCTGTCCCGACTGAAGGCAGAAGAAGAGACGACTGCTGGCGACTGAGCGGCTCATAGCGGTATTGCAAAAGCGGTTGGCATTAAAAGTTATCGAGTTTTGTATCGTATGAGCATAGCGAATTGTATGAGTTAATTGTATGAGTTTATGGGTAGCGGGCTGCGGCATCCAGGACAGCTTTGTAGCCAGCACCCTTGTTCTTCTGGAGATAGTCACAGAATGCACGGACCTTGCCGAGATAGGCTGGATCGTTCTCGTACTTCTCTTTAATGAACCTCAGTGCAAGCGGAACACTCCAGTTGGGCTTGGCAGCAAGCTCCTCGATGAGCATGGTCACCTTTGCACGTCGTCCAGCCTCTGTCTTGAGACCACCCTGATTCCTTCGCCACCTTGCACCCCAGTGCTCCTTCAGTTGACGGGTGGAGAGATGTCCTCCCAGGCCTTCGGTGTACTCTGTCCACAGCTCAGTGATGGTCCGGACAGGCTGGTAATGATAGAAGGGCAGCCAGTCACCGCCCTTCCATTCCCACTGGTGGGCATCAAGACGGGCTCGTCCATAACGCTTTTCGAGAGCCATCCATGCTTCAGCACATGGATCTGGATCACCTGGTGCAAGCGATGAGGGTGCTGGTGACAGGCCTGGGTCTTGGCTGCCAGTGGCTTCTGAGTCCAGAGCCTGGTCAGCTGAGGAAGCTGGCAACAGATTCAGGCCGGTGGCATGAACCACACCACTGGCAGCCTGAGCTTGGATGGCAGGTGCCAGGGGTGTCAGGGATGGCATCCACTCAGAGATAGCAGCTAAGATCACAATGGTGATGACCATCAGAACTCGAAATGTGCCTGTCATTCAACTGACAACATGACGTACATGGCTGTGCTGCCTGCCACTGGGCTGGACCTGGAGCCAAGTTCTTTCGACTGCCCTTGGGCTGCTGAGCAAGTTCTGCAAGCAGGGTACTTTGTGTCATCAGCTGCTGCTGAATCTCTAGACGAAATGCCTTGTTCTCTGCCCGCTGTCCCTGATGCTCGATTGACAGGTTTGTGACGATCCCTCGCAGGCTAGAGACCAGATGGCGAGGAAGGTTTTGAAAGGCCAGTCGAGATGCTTCCTCTGCCCTTGTCACCTGCTGGGCAGACTGCACAGCAAACGAACGAAATTGTGGTGTGCTGAAAGGATGAAACTGGAATATTGGCAGGCCAGGGAATTGTGAATAAAGGACTGCACCATCCTGGAGCAGGACAGTGCGGAACCAGGTCAAAACAGCCAGGAACTGCTTGAGAGCAATGTCAATGGCCAATGGCGATTCTCGGATGCGCTGCTGCATCTCAGCCTGGGCTGACTCGACAAAAGGGAAGATCTCATGAAGAAGATCATCAGATGGGGCTAATGCAGAAAAGTGCCATCAATCATGACGAACGTCTCAAGAGCCTGTGACCAAGTCCAGGCAGATGACGGTGACCCACCGAGGCAATCACGGGGGAGTGCATACTCTTCTGGACAGCGTCCGTTATACATGGCAGCCCCCAGCAAAGCATCAAGCGGGAATGCACGATCGTATACTGAGTTGAATGAACCACTCTCGTTCCAGCCTCCGAGTGCCTTGGTGCCACTCGTGCTGGCGCCATGCGCACGCGCCGTTTGGGCTGCATAGTGACGGCCAGCATGGGTTTTCTTAGTGATGTCAATATCATTTTTTTTGTGCATTATTGTGACCCGCTCATGGTGGTCTATCAGATGAGGTAAGCAAACGTCCAAGCCAGAGAGCATACCAAGTGGCAGGAAGGTGGAGGACTCACTGTCATAGGACATCTCCTTCATGGTTGTACTAGCATAGAAGACGAAATGCGAATACCACTCGCGGTGGCCATATTCCCCATACTGCTTGTTTGCAAAGTCGGGGGCAAAGCTTGGAGGTGGGCAGTCAAGCACATGGAAGTGACTGAAAAACAAGAAGGCAAGGGCTCCGACAGCGCAAAGTTCGACATGACGATGTCTCATAAGACCATGCTCGTCAACACGCCCATGCTGGTTGTGTTTTGCGTTATCCGCTAGCGCAGCCAAGACCTTCGAACGTCCGTCATCCCGTTTGCTTCAAATCCATGCATAGCGTGGTATCGCCTCACCTCAACCTCGACTGTCTGATCCAGCGGAACCACCGTCCGAAACAGATCAGACCACTGGAGCATCCGGCAGCTCTCGCCACGAAAGGCCGTTGCAGCCGAAAGCAGCAACATCGCACGGTCACGTAGACCGACAAAGATTTGTTGGCGCCCCTGCGCTGAGACATCCTTGAGCGCCCAGAGGGAACACCGGACAAGCTCCTCCTTCGTGTATGTATCTGCCGGCCACCCATGGCGGAATGTCAGTGGTCATGTACTAGCGGGAGCCTCAAGCTGGCGGGGCAGAGGAAGCACCGTACCGGAGGTGGTTCCTGCAGCTTTGATTGCCTGGGACTTTGCGACCCTGCTGGGTTCATTGTGCTTCGAAGCTGACTCGAATGCACGGATGCGCGCATCCCTGCGAAGGCTGACTCTGGTCTCATGCTCGCGTGGGTACTCATGCTCGTGGTTGAGCCTATGATTCTCCAAGGCATTGATGACCTGGGCTATGTGCGACTTGCCCAACGAGGACCCCTTGATCGCCTGTGACTTGCTGCCACGCTTGATCTGAAGCACCGCAGGGCCGCGACGGAGTTAGGTCTCAGAGTCAGCCTGGTTGAACATGCACGAATCGGAAGGGGGGGGGCCCACATACCTTCTCGCGGGTGGATTCATGGTGGAGAAAAGCGGCCACCTTGGCTGCCGTGATAGGGAACGCAGGCAGCGCTGCGAATGAGGGATCGTCTGCAGCAATCCGCAACTGGTCCTCCCCAAACCACGTCTGGTAGTTATGCACCTGCCGAGGGTAGCACTTCGCCGTTCCTTTGCCCTCCATCTCTTTCCGCCCGAGCCTTAGTCGGATGTCATGCGTCTCTCGTTCGAGCAGCGCCAGGGAGCGCTGCGTGCGTGGTGATACAACAGCCACTGCCTCCTGGCTGCGAGCCTGTACATCCATGGGCGCTTGCTCGGACGCCGACGGCAGCACTCCGGGCGCCTTTGTCACAGCGGCAGCAGCGGCCTCCGAAGCTGGAGGGTTTCTACTAGTCCTTTCAGGCTCACGCCGAGCCTGGGCCATCGCGATGGTCGAGCAACCGGTGTCTGCATCATTGCTGGCAGCTGGCTTGGCCGGAATGGGAGCGGTCACGCCGCTCGGAGCCTGAGGGTCATTTCGAGGACGCTTTGCCCGTAGGCGAGGTGGTGAAGGACCCGGTGAGGGCGACAGCGGACGACGAGGTCGTGCCTGAGATGACATGCGTGCTGGGCCTGCTGGCGGTCTGTTCATGCATGAGTCTTGGCATCTACAGGTCGAGTTCGACTGCAAACGCCCTCACCTCGTGTCAGGTCCAAAGTTGATCAGAGGAGCCCGAGGGAAAGGGCAAGTTGGAAACCCGCTGAGCAAGCCGACAGCCACTTGGCCTCGGCCCGTCACGTTGCCAAGCTACGGAACGAACGTAAGCGGTGGAATGGCCAGACGGAAGAAACTGAACGCACCGGCCACGACGGCATCCCGCCTTCTCCTCCTCGTCCAACCGGCGTTTTCGGAGCACAATCCAACACCTTTGAGTCCCTCGACCCAAGCGGTCGAGAGTTCCCGTGCGAACGAGCCTCGATGAACGGCCCCACTGCGCAGTTCTCGAATCTCTTATTTTTATTTTTCATTTGCTGACGACATGGTGTCCAAAAGCTCCCTTCCCTCCAAACGGAAGGAGCGCACGGAAGTGATGCTGGATTAGCGGGAATGGGTCAGCAGGATTGAACGGAGCGGAAGGAAAGGTGGGGGAACTTACCTGTGCCAGTGGCCCATGGGCAAGGCTTTGAGACGGCCGAACGGAACTTGAAGGGCGTGAGGAACGATGACTGAACATGAGTTCGAGTCAGCATGATCGGAAAGAATGAGACAAACGGACGAAGAACTCACTCTCTGGTCCATCCAAACTGGCCGCTCCTTCCCAGGACATTGACGGACGACCAAATGGTCGTTTGCATCTTCCAGGTGCGGAAAGAATGAGTCCGAGTGAGCACGGCTGCAGAGAACGAGAAGAATGGACAGAAAACTCACCTTGCGGTCCATCCGAGCGATCCGATCCTTCCTGCGGTCCTGGCACACGACCCAACGGTTGTTCTGCACCTTCCGGGGGTGGAAGGAATGGGGTCCGGGTGAGGACGATCGCATAGAACGAGCAAAACGGAGGGAAAAACTCACCTTGGCCGTGTCCGAACCTACCGATCCTTCCCGCATCGCTCAGTTCATGAACGACCGGCACGAAACGAAACGTGCGGAAAGTTTGGTGATTGCACGTTTGAACCGATCGGCGAGATCGGTCAAGCGTGCGCGAGCCTGCAGCGCGAGCGGCGTCCGCGTCAGCCGCAGCGAGCGGATGCAAACGGAACGAATGAAAAAAGGGAAAACGTCCCACACACCACGTGACTCCGCACCGCCCAGTCGCGCCGCAACGGTCCGTTCGCCCCGCTCGCGCCTTGGTGACGAGGCGCACGCCGTACGACGCGGGACCCCCCGATTCATCCACTCCATCCGGGCCCGCACGTTTTCAAGACGCCGCTGTGGCGCCCCAAGGGCCCGCCCGGCTTTTTCGACCTTAGCGAAAAAAAATCCCAAATCCCCCCCCCTCTCCCCCGCGGGCCGTCCGGCCCGGGCATGTCATGTGTCTCATGTCCTGTATTCGAAATGATTAGATAACACGAAAAGACGAACGATGATCGATGACGTTCGATCGTCGTCATCGTCGTCTCCTTTTTCCCTTTTTTGTTTCTGTGACTCAGCCCGTCTTACGTCGCCCGTCCGACCGTGTCCGACCCCTCACATGACCCCCGACGACCCCCGACGACCCCCCCCTCTGCGCCTCTGCGGAGCTCTCGGCCGTTGCCGATTCCCACGCCAGGTCGAACGGCGTATACTGGCGTGGTGACCTCGGCAAGCGTTACGCGAGGTCACCAGGAGGTCACCAGAGGTCACCAGCGAGGTCACCAGGGGCTGTGCGGACGCCGGATATACTCCATATATCCTGACTGACCATGATAAGCGTAAACATAGTCCTAGCATCACAGCGAGTGGACGAGCCCACCAGCAAAAAAATACGCGAAAGAAAGAGAACTACATCTTCACTCCTCCCGCCGCCGCTTGACCCGTTCCCGCTCTCTATCAAACACGATCAGCGACGCACACTCACCGAAAAAAAAAACCACACATACCCAAACGCCCTCTGCTTCCGCTTCCGACTCTCCTTCTTCATCGCATTCCGCGCCACCTTGCGTTTCGCAGCCCCCTCAGGGTCCACCGTTGCCTGTTCCGATGAACGCATCAGCCCGTCACTCTGTCGTCATCACCCCACACCCCACACACCCACGACTGACCTTGACCATCCGTGCCGTCCGGCGCGACCGCTGCACGCTCACCGCACCCTGCCGGATCCGGTGGTACGCGCTCGCAAACGCCGTCGTGCCCACCTTGACCTGCACGAGCGTCTGCAGCTCCACCGCCGTCGTCTTCAGCTCCTCTGTGCGACGCCGTCAGCCCAACTCGCGCGCCCTGTATCCATGGAACCCCCAGAACGCACCCATCCCCGCATCCCGGATCGTGTCGTCTTCCGTGATGCGGTACACCGGCGTGAGGACGTGCGGCAGGAACCGCGCGAGCTGCGCCGCGTCCATGCACGACGCCATCGCCGCGAAGAAACGCAGCACCGAGAGCGGCAGGAGCGTCCAGTTCGCCTGCGGGGGATCGGGCGTTCAGTGAAGTAAGTCGCAAGAAGGACGGAGTCGGCCCTTACCGGTGCCATCGATGTGTTTCGGCGCGCGATCTGCGCGGAACGTGCTTGGTATGACAGTTTGGAGAAGAGCCAGGGGAGCGCGTCGGGTGGGCGGTCCGCTTCTCCCTCCCCCTCCCCCTCCCCGCCTTCGTCCTCGTCCTCGTCATGGCTCTCCCGCTCCTCCGCCCCGTCCACGCCCGTAAGGCGCGCGAGGAACCACTTGCCAACAAAGAACAAGTTCTTGACCGCCTGTAGCGCCACCGCATCATCCACATGCGGGCTCTTGAGCACCCCGACCAGCTTCTCCGCCACGTCCCTCATCCCCGCGTGCGTCAACACGGCTCGCCAGCCCCCGTCCGCTTCGTCGGCGCCTTCCGCACTCACCCCTGTCGTCGTCGTCTCGGGGGACGCCGCAAAAAGCACACCGAGCAGCCGACACGCCGCGCTCCGCACCCACGCATGCGGGTACGCGAGCAGCCGCACGACCGCCGTCCACCGCACCCCGCCCGGGCGCGTCCCCGCCTCCGGAAACACCTGCACTACCTTCCCGAGGCCCAACAGCACCTGGTACGCCGTGCGCCATTCCCCGCCCGTATCCCCGTCCGCCACGTCCGTGTGTTCCCCCTCCGCGAGGGCCGCCGCCGCCGCCGCCCGCTCTACCACGCGCGCATAGTCCACGAGGATCCCGTCGAGATACGGCTCTGCATCGCGCTGCAGCCCCTCCACGAGGAGCCCATACACCTGCACCGCAACACCCACCAACGCCGACGCGGCCGTCGCCCCTTCCTGCCCCGCCCACGCCCGCAAATGCGCCACGACGCGCTCCCGGAGCGGCCCGTCCAGCCTCCGCACCAGCGCTTGCACCACCCCCGCCGCCGCCGCCCGACACCCCGCATCCGCATCATTCGCGAGACACAACACAAGCGCCACAAACAGCATCTCCGCATGCACCGCGAGCACGCCCGCGTCGAACTTGGCCACGAGCGCGTGCAGGAGCGCGAGGACGCTCGCACGGCCTGTCGCATGCGCGTACGTCAGGTTGCGCGCCAGCAGGGCGAGCGTGCTCTGGAGCCGGCTCGCGCCCTGCGGGTAGTCGAGCAGGAACTGAAGCACGAGCGACCGCGCGGCCTCGCGCGTCTGCGTCGACTGCGACGTCACGAGCAACGCGCCTATCCGCGTCATCAGGTCGTACAGCTCCGGCACCACGAGCCGGCGCGCCACGATCGCGCGGAGGAGCGTGAATACGCTCGTTTGCCGGCTGGGCTCTTCGAGGTCGGGTGCCAGCAGCTCGAGGAGGAACAGCAGGTCGTTTTCGGGGATGGTCGAGCTCGGGCATTCGCGCAGGATCGTCGCGAGCGCGCGTAGCGCGGTCTGGGCGACCTCGGATTCGGCGCTCCCCACCGAGCGAACGATGGCGAGGATCTGGCGAGACATGACCGGCGCGGACGTGGGCACCATCTTGAGCGGGCACTGCAGGATGCACGGCGCCGCTTTCAGCGCCGCCGTGATGACCGCCTCCGATTCGGCATAGAGCGTGTTCCCGATCAGGTTGACGAATGGCGCCAGGCGTGCCAACAGCCCGGCATCGTGCAGGTCGAACCGCGACCGCCGATAGGCCGTCGTGAATAGATCCAGTCCGAACACGACAAAGCTGCATACCCATCAGCTACTTTGGCGCACACAACGCCAAGACCGACGTACCGGTACGAATTGTGCGCATAGTGATCGTTGTCGGCCACGGTCTTGCGCGCCGTCTGGACGATATAGTCATTCTTGCGCCCCTTGCCCTTGCCCGTCTTGCGCTCCGCCTCTTGCAAAAACTTGGCATTTTGACTGATGAGCGTGTGGCACAGCACGAGCAGTTCAGACGGGGTCAGACGCGCATTGGCGTTGAGCCCGTTCGCGATCCGTCGAAGCACCTCGTCCACCTGTTGCATCGGCCGCGCCGAGTTCGTCACCTCCATCACCGACCGGAGGGGCAGCAGCAACCCGCTGATCCGGCCCGGCGACACGTAGCGTGCGCCGAGCGCAAAGCAGTCCAGACCCTTGGACGCGCTCCCTTTCACCTCGCGCATCTTGGTCTTGAAGTCCTCGTGTTGGACGTCCTTGCCCGACTCGCCAAACACGACTTCGGACGCGATGTGCGCCATGTCCTCGATGCAGCCGTCCACGTCATCGAACGCGCCGTCGGACCGGTCAGGCGAGGTGACGTAGGTCAACAAGGCGTGCGTCACGTACGCGAGCACGTGGAGCTGCGGGCCGCGCAGGAGCGCCCCGCGGAGCTCTCGGATGGCTAACGGAAGATAGGCAGGGCCCAACGCGAACGCTATCCGGCACATCGTCTCCCGAACCAGGTCACGCGTCTCCTGGGATCGACTGCGCAGAGCCTGGCTCAATACCGTGAGGAGCTTCCCGACCTGGGCCTCTCGCGTGCTCGCAGGGAGATGTAATGCGACATTGGCAATACCGACGGCGACGGGTATACGGAGACTGTCCTCGTTCTCGTCCCGGTTCTCCAAGTAACCTAGCAGGGTCGGTAGGAGACGCACGTTGACGGCGTCCGATATTTTTTTGATGTCCGCAGAGGGAACGATGGGCGGGGGCTGCGCCTCTTCCTCTTCAGGCGCATCGTCCCCGATAGCGTCCGTCTCTTGCACCGCTTCTTCCATCGAAAAATGAAAGTTTTCGAGGATGGACACCAGCGTGCGCACGTGCACTCGAACGGCCTCGCTCTTGTCCTTGGAGCCCCGCACGTACTTTTGTACCAAACCGTAGTAGGCCGGCCACGGGAGCTGCTTCGCGATCCGGCCGAGCGTCGTGATCGCTTCCGCCACCAACAAGTGGTCGAGCGACGCCGTCGGCACAACGTAGTGCTCCACCAGCGGCACGAATATCTCCGTCAACGTCTTGCCGCGTAGGCGCCCCTCTTCGCAGTGTTCACCAAGCCGTCGGAGCGCCCTCGTCCGTCGATGAATCTGGATGTGGTGGATGTTGGTGAAGAAACTCGCTTCCTCGTCGCCGCCGGCGAGTAGGGGCCGCATCTCCTGCAGTGTCACGATGCGCTCGCATTGAGCTACGGCGTGTGCGATGATGGCAAGGACTTCGGCGCGAACGAGCTCTGTCTTGGATCGCAGTGCATTCTTGAGCACAGGGAGGACAGTGCGCATGAACAGAGACTCCATTTCCGCTGCGGGAGGTGCATCAGAGGCAACGATGTCGACGAAACGGCGGAGCGTGAACGCGGCGCTGTTACGAATGGCGAGTTCGTCTGGGTCTTGGATAGAGTGCAGCGCATTGTACAATACGGGTAGCCATTCGCGAGGGGATAGCGTAGCGTAGCGCTCCTCGTTTAGCGTCGTGAACGCCGTGAGTCGCCTGTCAAAATCGGGCTCGTTCACCCGTCTCGTGGAACACGCGTTGAGCGACTCCAGTAGCGAAGCAACGTCTTTGAGACACGGTTGGACGCCCGCCAGTTGGTTAAACGTCACCGTGAGCGCCACCCGACCACCGTTTGAACGGAGCGTGAGGAACGACTGTGACAGTAGCTCATATACTTTTGCAAAGGCAGGCGATGCCACCTCAGACAACTCGGGGACAAGCGTGAATATACTGTTCAAGATCGTCAACAGATTGACCTTGGTCTTTTCGGGTACGACTTTTCCTGACTTGCGCAGTAATGGTGAGAGCAGACCGACGAGAGTAGACGCTTGCGATGGATCGCAGATGTGATGTGCAACTTGGGAGAGTATGTTAATTTGGCGCTGGGCAAGGGGAGTAGATAAACGTTGGTCTCCCTTGATCCGTTCAACGAGCGTCGTCAGATTTCCGAGCAGGATCGAAAGATATGGTTTCACAACATCACGTGCGATCGTCTCATCCTCCGAGGCGAACGCGAGCAAACGGTCGACGATATCGAATATGTGGGTTAGGACAGCTGGCTTGACATTGGTAGCAATCAAGCAGTTCAAAACCTTGGGTAGAACGCGATCGTCATAGTCCACCAGGTATCGGACATATTCTGGTCGGGAAGCCCACAGGTAGAACACGTCGAGCAGGGCAGACGGTGCCTGGGTATTCTCTTGCTCGAGGAGATCAAGTCGTGACGAAATAATAATGTGAAAGGACTTCTGCAGGAACGGTGCGTAGTCGAACGAGACGGGTGCGCGGAAAAACCCTGCCAACCGCCGAAACCCAATTTGCCGAATGGAACGTATCATCCCGGTTATCGAACCCTCGTCAGCGTTTGCATCAACTTCGGCGTCAATGTCCTCTGGGTCCTCTTCTCCATCTTCCCCTCGGGCATCGTCAACAACGTCTGCAGGATCTGCCTCCGTTTGCGGTGACCCTCCTAGTCGGGCTTGTGCGGATGCAATGAGGTTTAGGGCAGTCCCAAGAAGAGCAGGCCAGTGCGCCACCACTCGCGGACCGAGATGTCTAAGGACTTCACCCAAGAGATTCAGGAACCCAATTTGCTGCTTCGGAGACACGGTCGAAGGCACTTCAGCCAGCACAAACTCCCCACCCTGCCACGTTTGACTGTTTGTTCCCATCGGCTTTAGCATCAAGTCGACAAGCAAGCGAAGTTCGTCTTCCGAGCATACAGCCAATGCGCCGAGTACCGCAGCTCTTCGATCACCCCCTCTCGAGCGACCCTTTCTCTCGAGCATGATGCCAAAGAGTATACGTATCATGGTGTCCACGAACATCGGCCGCTCTGTGGCGCCCAGCGAAGACAGGTCAAAATGCACAAGTTCGTCCCGCCATAACGTATCATCAACGAAATGCCGAAGGGTTTCCTCGTGTCTCACGAGATCAGGTGGCTTGTAAGTGAACGCACAGGTGAGTGCCATCGTTTGCAATCCACGGTCGGGGTGAGATAATAGGGTGCGATACAGAGTATAGAGCGTGTCTGTGGCGTGTAGCGCTTTGGGATTGGAGAATTTGCTGAAAAGCGTGAGCCAGGCATTTAGCTTATGGCGAGGAAGACTTGATAGCGTGTCGTCGTTGGCCCCCATCGACAAAAAGAAAGGTACGAGCTCGCGGTTATGCTTCTCTGCAAGCGAGGCGCATTGCGCGAGTGTCGATAGTAACTGCGTCTCGAATGAAACAGGGTCGAACCGGTCAGAAGGCTTCTGGTCCTATTGTAAGAAAGAAATAGTCCTCAGTACCAGTTCCCGGGAGAACGGGGTCATGTGCTTACGAGGATGATTGCTTTTCGATCATGATCCTTGTCGAGCCAGCTCGCGATGACACACCGCATCTTGTGTGCTGTACCGTCCCGCCATGTTCGCTCTTCTTCCCGCGGATCGTCATCCACCTCCTGTCCGATATCCTCGGCCATCCATTGCGGTAACTGACGACCCCCCTTTGCTTCACTTATTGCTTGTAGCTCATCAAAAAGGCAGGTCCACACCGCATCTCCAAGCCGCTTGGCCAAGGACGACAGCGCCTCGGCCGCAGGTGACCACAAGGGCCGCAAATTGACTTTGAGCTGGGCTACATCGGAGCATTCAAATGGGTACTGAAAAGGAAGAGACGAAAACGCACCGATCAGCCATCGAATGCAAAGGTCGGCGGCAAGTTGTTCGTCGTTTTTCACCACCTGGCCGATTCGACCGATGCGTAATACCCGCTCACGAACTCCTTGAGCATCCAAGGAAACCTCCTCCCCTTGCAAACACCGCTTCAACACGTCTTGCTCGCCAGGAGATGATCTGACGAGCTTGGAGGATAGTATTTTGAGCGCACCAAGACGCAAAGATCGCGAATGGGATATGATGGACGTTCGCAAGTGCAAGTACAGCTCCGAAAATGACAAAACCTCCGAGGTTGGAGGGCTACCAAGGTTCCGTCAATCTTCAACGAAAAAGGGAGAAATTGATCTTACCTCGATTGTACGACCGCCGCCAATCCGATTAGGGCACATTGGGACCATGACCAGCGTTGCACAACGGTCCTAGTCCATCTCGCCAAATCAACCTGTTGTCTCCAGGAAACGTCCTTTGACTCTGCAAGGGCACGCATGCATGACCTTAAAACCCAAGCTGCGTTTACATGGGACGCAGTCCATGAGCCCTCTGGGTCGGGTGCATCTAGCATGCGTTCGATTATGCCCACTAATAATGCCGGCATTCTGTCGACATACTCCAATAGCGACAGAATGTTGCGCAACTCATCTATATTGTCTTGGTGGAGCTCCCAGTGGGATAATCGTTCACAAAGGGTAAGGTCGATGGTACGTTTCCACACGATATCCACATCCCCAAGTTTGTCGGAATGTGTGAGACTGGAGAACAACCGTAACGTCCGTTTTGGTTCTGCAGCTAGGAGATCACCAGTGGACCTAAGTAGTGCGGATAGAGCAGCAAGTTGCCATCCTCCCCAGGACAGCTCTGCAAGAGCTCCAAGGAGCGAAACTCCAAACTTGGGTACTTTGAGCGCTTCTGTAATAAATATACGTCCAACGCTTGTAGCCATGGGCACGTCCCCTGCCGTGAGGACCGCGACGGAAAAGTTCAGGAGAGCCGCTTCGAGTGAAGGGCACATTTTGATGTTTGGCAAAGTGGATGCCAGCTGCGATAATTGTGCGCCTTGAGACACAAGTAAATAGTGATCCGAGTAGATAAGATGACGCAGAGACTCACCAGATAATCGTGATCCTTGACGTACACTGCAAACAATGGTAGTCAGCTGTAACATACGACGCAGGCGCTCTATCTCCGTGTCGTTCAATGGTGACTGACTAAGGGCAGTCGAGAGTCGGGCGACAAGCAGCTCTGCAACACCGGAAAACTGTTCGGCGCTTTTACAGTGGTGAATGATGGAAGTGAGTGTGCGTTGTAGCAATGTAAACAGTAATTTGGGATTTTCAGAACTCAAGTAGCAGTCAATCAAGGGTCCGATCATCGAAGGTGAGGCCGTATAAAGGGTGGAAGAGACCGACTAAATGAAGAGGTATTAGTAAAGCGGTGCCAAAGCAACAAAGTACCCCAACTTTGCAAGCAAACACGAGCATCCACGCACTCGCAGTTTCTACGCCATCCAGATTAGTAGCCATGAGAAAGATCGCCTTCTCTCGTGCAGACGTCTTCAAACGGCGTAATACAGATGCCCAAACCTCGGCAGCGGCACGTTGTACTTCGGGATTACAATTCGGCAGGACGGCGTGAAACGACGACCACGTTTGCTGCAAAAGATCCAGGTGTATTGATGGCACGAGAAGGTACCTAAAAAGCCCAGATAATGTCGCGAGCAGTGTAGTGAGTGCGGAGGCTGCGATGGGACGAGGAAGAAATGCAAGCAGCTTGGTTAATAGTTCAGCATAGATGGGCGATAGAGTTGTGCGCAGGTCATGCGCCAGCTTCTGCAGAAGGCTGTAGCGCAAGATAAGTGGTAATAGCGAGGGGACGCTGGTTGACATACTCGAGAAGTGCTCGTATTGCTTCGTCATCTGCAGCATCAACCGCAGTCATCCATAAATTCACAATGTCTCTCCAGTTATGCAGAAGAAGGGGCATAGAAAGGGAAAGGGGGTCTGCCTTGTTGGCGAAGTGAACAAACGACGGAGACAAATTGAGCTGTCTCCATTGCTGAAGGGCGACATAAAAGTGTGATTCGTTATCCTGAGGGATGTATTGAGCGCGCGGCACGGTGCCAGAACAAGATCTGCACCGCTATATCATGGTCAAACTTTGTTAGGTCAAGGGCAGATGGCAGATGGACGTCCTTCAGCGACTCGGCATATGATTGATACTAGGGTTCCTGGGTCAGAGTTTGTAGCCAAATCGACGGACCACTGCAACTGACTTTGAATCGTTTTACTTGATGTACGACGTCCGAGTCATCCAAGTCCAACGATGCGGTGGTTTCCATGTCATGAGCGGGCTAGCACTGGGCTTCCTGTAGTCACTACTGCGGCGCTGAAGGGACTCGAAACCCGTCGGACGCACGGCGTTCACGATTTCTGACGAGTCCTCGCAAAGGTCGCAACTTTTCCCTGCTCTGACTAAGCGTCCAAATTTGGCAACCCACGCAGTTCCGAGTCCGAGTCGCAGCGACCCAAGTTGGACTCGCGATCATTCAATCACTCCCAAGAATGACACCCTAGCCCCGAATACCTTATCTCCGAGCTTTCAGGTTGCAAATGGAACCATGTTTTTCAGACAGCGTGGTTCGCGGATGCATTCAAGAATCAAGAATTGAGCGTGGCCGTCAATGGTCCGTGGGGACTAGACTGGGTTGAACCTTCATAGCAACGGAGGTCTCGATTATGCCCACCAGGAACGGAGCTGAACCTACCATTCAGTGAAGCCCGACTGCAGGCCTCAGCCGTAGTACAGCAGGAATCGGATTGAATTCCCGTTGCAAACCATATAAAGGTCCCACTGATCCCTGTAACCCCACATCTTCCCTTCGCTATGCACAACCCCGCGACCCCAGCCAAGACGACAGCCGCGACCAGAGGCGGCAAAAAGAGCTCAAACTCATCCATGGTCACAATGGCATCCTGTGACTCCAATCCCAACTCTGAGCCTGATTCGGTATCGGTCCGCGATGAAGAGACCGCAGTAGGGCTGTCAGGCTCTAATGATACTGGGAATCGGAGGGCGATGCTACAACTCATAAACCGTCTGCACGATACTGGGTGCGCGTATCTGCCTTGCAACCTTGCTTGCTTGCTATTTACCTCTTATCCCCAGCGTGCAGACGGATATCGATCTGCCTATGATCGCGGTCGTCGGGAACCAGAGCGCAGGAAAATCTTCACTCATCGAATCTATCTCTGGTATCACATTACCCCGTTCATCGGGTACCTGCACCAGGTACGGCACATTCTTCGTCTTTCCAGCTCTACGTTCACCCTTTCGCAGGTGCCCTACGGAATGCAAGCTATCCCGTTCGGATACATCCTGGAAATGTTTGGTAAAGCTACACTTTAGTACCGATGCGAACGGTGTACCTACACCCGTCCGTCTTGTTCCATTCGGTGACGCGATTGCGTCCAAGTCCATGGTCGAGGATCGTATTCGGCGCGCCCAGCGAGCGATTCTCAATCCTTCTGTGGACCCCAAAGTGTATCTTCTCCAGGATAATCTCCCGGATGCAAATGAGGTTTCCTTTTCCAAGAACTATGTCTCGCTAGAAATCAGTGGTTCGGAGTTAACAGATCTTTCATTTGTTGACCTTCCTGGCCTCATCGCGAGCGTTGGGAGAGGAGGTGATGAACGTGACATAGAACTTGTCAAATCGTTAGTCAGCTCGTATATTGAGAAGCCTAGTTGTGTAATCCTCCTCACTGTTGCATGCGAAAGTAGGCTTGTTCGTTCAATTATAGGGTTTCAACTGTCTGATATCCTTGCGCCCTCCAGCCGACTTCGAAAATCAAGGCGCACATCATCTTGCAAAGCGGTATGATCCGGATGGGGAACGCACGGTCGGTAAGCATGAATTCCCGTGCGATAAATACAGACATCTTCAACCATGCTGTAACAGGTGTTCTTACCAAACCCGATCGCATTCCCGCAGGTGACGAGCCTGTGTGGCTCAAGATCCTGCGGAATGAGACCGAGAAATTGGTCAACCATTGGTATTGCGTCAAGCAGCCATCTTCTCAAGATGTCGCGAAAGGAATCACCTGGTCAGAGGCGCGTCGACAGGAAAACGAGTGGTTCAGCTCAACTCGCCCATGGTCTTCGCTGGAACCTCAGTATCAGCGATATCTGAGGACGAGTTACTTGACGGAAAGATTAAGCCTTATTCTGTCTGAGCTAATTGCCAAGCGGTGGGTTTCTCATTCTGGACAGTGGCTTCACATGCTAACGGCGTGCACCCACAAGCCTCCCCGAGATTCGAGAAGAGTTAACAGCGGCAATTCAAGCGACCGAAGATGCGCTGTACATGCTGCCGAAAGCTCCATCCAACGATCCCGTCGGCGAAGTTCTCCATGTTATTGGGAACTTTGTCCATGATTTACAACGCCGCGTGGAAGGGACTCCTGATGAAGACGGGTTACTGCAGCGTATCCGACCACATCAAGAAAAATTCCGTCGCGCTATACGACGAACTGCTCCTGACTTCGTTCCTTGGAAGGCCCCGACCGACAAGACACTGCCAAAGCCTGCGTTTCTTGCCAATGACGGTAGTGATGATGATGGAACAAATCCACCAAAGTCACCGACGAGGATACACATCGATGAAGTCCTGAAGCGAGCGATAAAGTATGTGGCTTTCGTTACCCCCTACAAGGTCCGCCATGCGATGTCCTAATGAATATACCAGGGCACGCACCCGAGAACTACCAGATAATTACCCGTTCGTCGTTCAGAATGCTTATATCAAGAGTGTCACAGAACAATGGAGTACTCCGGCGATGATTCTCTTTGACAATGTCCACGCGATTCTGAAGGCCGACGTCGCGCAACTAGTCGAGACCCACTTCGATCACATGGGCAATGGAAATGCGACGCAAGCTGTTCTGTAAGATTCATACCACCTGTCAGCCCGATCGGGATTAACCTCTGCCATAGGATGATTCTCAACGATCATCTTGACAAAGTTGCCAATAGCACCAAGAAAGGGATTCGCTGGCTGCTTGCACTCGAGGGTACCCCCACCACGCTTAATACTCACTATTATCAGGACTACAAAGACAAGTTCCTCGCTCTCTACAGATCAGCTCGGGATGAAGGGGGTTTGATGGCCAAGCTTCACCAGGACCGGAAAATCCATGAAAATACAATCAACAACGCTCTCTCGGAACTCAAGAAAGTCGGCATATCGGCTACGACAGACGATCTCCCCAAGCTACTTCCTGCGGATCCGATGGAAGCGGCTCTTGACATCATGGCGAGCGTCCGAGCATACTTTCATGGTAGGGACCAATCCAACATCCCAGTAGATTAGACAAGCTCACCCACACGACGCGTGTATCCATAGTCGCGTACAAACGTTTTGCGGACATGGTCCCTTTAGCCATCGACCACGACATGGTGCTCGGCATGCGAAATGGCATCGACAGTGCGCTGCGAGAGGGGCTTCAAATAACGGGCCCTGAAGGGTACAGGCGCTGCAAGACCATGTTGGAAGAGCGCGTCCACGTCGTGTCAGCTCGCCAGGAGAGACAAGAAAAGTTGCAAAGGCTCCAGGCGGCATCGGCAGAATTAAGGCGGTTGATGTGAGAGCTGAGGGCGTCATGCAAATCTTGGGCCCGAATATGTCGTTGCTAGATAGTATCTTGACGTGTTTTTCTCTAAGCGATGTGTCCATCAGATACTTACTGACATGGTCGCGCCGACTCGCGCAAACCCTGCGCTGTTCAAGTTACCGTGCCCTTTGATGACTAAGAAAGGCAGCCTTTCAAGAGTCTCAGGCGGAGTTGCCAAACACTTCCAAAAAGACGATTGATGGCGTTCCGAGTTCATTTCAACATTTCACCGAACGACCAGTGGATGATCGATGATCGGCGATGGCACCACTGCCTATGAAAAATAGTGGCGCATTTTACATACACTTTACCTGGATTGGACGACCTCGGGGCCAGGCCAGCGGGCTTCGACCAGTGGCGGGAATCTTGGAAAGAGTATCACTCGACAGGACCACGGGTCAGACGGTATGCAGTTGTCCCTGGATACATTCAAGGTGCATATAACAATGCAAAAGCGTACTATAGATCCAACAACGCCTTTGTGACATACCCGCCTCCAACTCAACGTAAAACCTCCGCCAGGGGTAAATTCACGTGGCTCTACGACAGTGACTCTGTGCCACAACAAACCGACCCGAAAACTTTTTCTTTCAGAGATCCGTGTTTTACGCCCCGACTCCCTGAAGCTGAACTCTTTCGTGCAAGATGGAAATTCCCATGGAAACTCCCAAAACACATATAAGCCGCCCGTCGCGGGGTCATCCAACCTCCTGTTCTCCAGGTTCATCAGTTACTATGAGTTCTTCCAACAAGACTCCCTCAAGGCGACCTGTTAAGCCGGCTTCAACCTCGACACCCTCGACGGGTACTGCGTTCACCTTCTCGATGCCATTACCAGCAGGGGGGCCAGCAGGGGGACCAGCAGGAGGGCCAGCAGCAGTGCCAGCAGTAGTGCCACCTTCTGACACTGCTCCGACGAGCATTGGCGGTGGTTCTCCGGTGTCCGCTATCAAAGACGAGCCCGCCGTAGGACTCTCAGCACCTGCTGATACGGGTAATCGGAAGGCAATGCTTCAGTTGATCAACCGACTCCGCGACACCGGGTATAATAATTCCCTCGGTGTGCCACGTTTGAGCATTCACAACGTTGATTACTAGGGTACAAGCCGACATCGACCTACCAATGATTGCCGTCATCGGGAACCAGAGTGCGGGAAAGTCGTCTCTGATCGAATCTATCTCTGGTATCACCCTGCCCCGTTCATCGGGTACCTGTACCAGGTACTCATAAGTTTCTTTGTTCAGACCATGGGCTCACGTTCTTGTAGGTGTCCCACTGAATGCAAACTATCCAATTCCGACTTACCTTGGAAATGTGTGGTGAAGCTTCATTTCAGTACTGATTCTAATGGCGCTCCCACCCCAGTCAAAGTAGTCACCTTCGGGGATCCAATTACCTCTCAATCTCTTGTTGAGGATCGTATTCGCCGCGCACAGCAAGCTGTTCTCAACCCGTCCACCGACCCTAAGAAGTATCTCAGTTCGGACTGTCT
>JBBPKG010000275.1:1513-34884 GCA_038089115.1 Fistulinella cinereoalba | reverse complement strand
CTCCTTGGTCGCTAATCGCGACATTCCTTGGTCGCCGTTGCGACACTCCTCGATCGCTCTTGCGAAACTCCTCGTGTTTCTGTCCAACAAGGGCTACCCTCCGACTTACCCAAGTCGAAGCGTAACACCTGCTCCCCTTGATCGGAGAACTCGTCGACAAACTCAAGGGAGTGAAATATTTCACCAAGCTTGACATCCGATGGGGCTACAACAACATTCGGATGAAAGAGGGTGACGAATGGAAGGCCGCCTTCCACACCAACCGGGGACTATTCGAACCCCTGGTCATGTTCTTTGGTCTGTCGAACTTGCCCGCAACGTTCCAGACCATGATGAACCATATCTTCCGTGACTTGATCAATCGTGGAAAGGTGATCGTCTACATGGACGACATAATGATCTACACGAGTACGAAGGAAGAACATACTCGTATCATACGCAAAGTGCTCCAAATCCTTTGGGAGCACAAGCTGTACCTCAAGCCAGAGAAGTGCGACTTTCTCATGAGCAAGGTCGAGTATCTCGGACTCATTATCTCTGAGAACACCGTCGAAATGGACCCCTTAAAGGTCAAGGCCATCGAGGACTGGCCTATACCGACGAGTCGCAAACAAGTTCGAGCCTTCCTCGGGTTCATGAACTTCTACCGACGCTTTGTGCAAGACTTTGCGAAGGTAGCAAGACCCCTTAACACTCTCACGTCTGAGAAGAAGGACTGGGAGTGGACGACCGACTGCACGGAGGCCTTCAACCGCCTCAAAGCCACCATCACCACCACCCCCGTGCTAGTCATCTCCAACTCTAGCGACAAGATCCGCGTCGAGACCGATGGATCAGGAATCGGGATTGGAGCAATCCTTTCCCAAAAGCAAAACGGAGTATGGCACCCAGTCGCCTACTTCTCGAAGTCGCTCCTCGAAGCCGAGCGCAACTACCATGCAGCCGACCTCGAGCTGCTCGCCATTATCGAAGCCCTCAAGGAATGGCGACAATACCTCATCAGACGGGATCACTTCGAGATCCTAACCGACCACAAGAACTTGGAGTTCTTCCGCAAACCCCAAGATCTCTCCCGCTGGCAGCAAATCCTCACGGAATATAGCTTCACTCTCACCCACCGCCCAGGCAAGACGAACCTGGCCGACCCTCTGTCACGGATGCCAGGGTTTGAAAAGGGGGTAGAGCATGACAATGAGCAAAGAGTCTTGCTCAAAGATGAAATTTTCGATAAGTCCAACCGTCGAGCTGCTGTGCGCTCCAGAACGACTGAGTCGTCTATCCCCGAAAGGGTCACGGCGATCGAGAATGAAGTCCGAAAGCTTCAAACAAGACTTGAATGCTACGCATCAGAAGGCCTGAAAAAGGCCGATTCCCAATGGTCCAAGAAGAATGGACTGGTGTATTGGAGGGATCTCCTTTACATCCCAAACAACAAGGTGCTTCGTGAGCGCATCCTACAGGAAAATCACGACCACCCGCTGGCTGGTCACCCGGGAGCTCGCTGAACACGCGACCTCATAATGACCAAGTACTACTGGCCCTGACTCCAGGCCGACGCCAAACGGTACTGTGCAGGCTGTGATCTCTGCCAGAAAACCAAGACCAAGCATCACACCCACTCGACTCCTCTCCACCCACATGCGATCCCGAACGCACCATGGGAAGAGATTAGCATCGACCTGATTGGTCCCCTTCCTGAGTCCAAGGGGAGTAATGCCATCCTCGTCGTTGTGGATCGATTCTCCAAGATGATCCATGTGTTCCCGACATCGACCGACGTCACCACCAAAGGCGTCGCGACAATCTTCAAAGACCATGTTTTCCGCCTTCATGGTATGCCCAAAAAGGTGATCTCCGATTGCGGCGCACAATTCGTGTCCGCCTTCATGAAAGAGCTGTATGAAGCTCTCCGTATCCAGGCCAACCCATCTACGGCCTATCATCCCCAAACCAACGGACAAACGGAGCGCGTAAACGCTGAGGTAGAACAGTACCTCTGGCTATACGTTAACCACCGCCAATCCGATTGGGCAGACTGGCTGTCCATTCTGGAATTCTCCCATAACCAGAAGACGTCGTCCACAACGGGATTCTCCCCATTCATGCTCAACTACAGCCAACAACCACAAGTTGGTGAGGCACGGAAAGAGTTCAAAGTGGAAGACGCAAAAGCCTTCATCGAGTGGATGAAAGATACCCGCCGAGAAGCACAATTCGCCTTGGAGCAGGCCGCTGCCGACATGAAGCGGTTCCACAACAGGCACGCTCAGGAAAGACCCAAGTATAAACCCGGTGATATGGTGCTCGTAGAGGCATCGTACATCAAGACGGACCGTCCATCCAAGAAATTGGACACTAAACACTATGGGCCTTTCAAGGTCCTCGAGAAAGTAGGTCACTCTGCCTACAAACTCACCCTCACCACCGGATGGAAGAAGATTCACCCCGTCTTCAATGAGTGCCAGCTCTGGCCCTACGTAAAAGGTGAATTCAAATCCCAGAAGGCACCTCCTCCTCCCCCACCCGAGATCGTCGCTGGAGGTGACGAAGAACACGAAGTCGAGGAGATCGTTGACTCAAAACTGCATCGAGGTAACGTCCAATACCTCATCCACTGGAAGGGCTTCCCTCGGGAAGAAAGGCAATGGTGCACTGAGCGCGAGCTCAGGAACGCCAAAGATGCTATCGCAGCTTTCCACCACAAGCACCCCGTTGCGCCTCGACCACAACCCAAGATGCGTCTTCGTGAAGTGGCTGAAACCGATAAGCCAGGACGTGACACTACCTGCACTTGCCCCGAGTGCCGCAGCATTCCTACCCCCCAACCGCGACTATCCTCGGTCCTCTCCACGTCCGCCTTCCTGGACTTCCACAAGTCGATGAATCGACTCCCCGACCATCTCTTCGAGTTGCCTAACGCGACTCTCGACATCCCTCTTGAGCCTGGTACAAAGATCATGGCTATCGAGGATGACAGCCCTTGAAAAGGGGGTAATGTCAGAACCTTTCCTTTATCTTATCTTCCACGGCAGTTTCCGTTGCATGTGCCCGCTTATGAGGACAGTCTTAGTCACAACCGGCTGATGGGCTAGGGTTGGCTATAGGGTTACTGTGCATGACATCATGCTGACTGATGGGGTTCAGGGTTATACATCATAGCTTACGAAGCACCCTTCTCCACAGAACATTCCATACCCTTCTATGCATAGCCACCTAGTAGTATATAAGGTCGCCCTCCTGTAGACTAGCTCCTCAGTTTCGATATTAGTTCTTCCTCCCAAAGACCCTGGGGTTTCAGCACTCAAAGCTTTGGGTTGTGTCTCACAGCAACCGCCTGAAGCCAAGGAAGCACAACATCACTTCCTGTCAGCAGATGAGTCCAAAATCAAGTCGTTCCGCCACAACCGACGTCAACTTGGCAACCCCAAGCATGCAGCCCCCTCCCCCCCAATTGAACAACGATCTTCGAGTCATGGTTTTCGCGGGCCACTTTGTAACAAGTAGTGCCGAGATCTATCAATGACGTAACTGGGTCACAATCCTGGAAATGACATGCAGCCAGACTTCGACTAGCATCCGCAGGGTACATATATACACTGATCACCAGGTGTGCATGATGTACCGACGACGATGAAGGTCTGGCGAGGTCAGGGGATCTAAATGATTTTACAGAGGACTAGATTCTCATACCGGCTGTGGTTGAAATCCGTTATTTATTACCTGTGCCTCCGTGACTTTGTTTTCCAAACTTTCTCATGATTCCCAGCTTCATTGCCCTACAAGTAGTGGCGTCGCTGACACTCGTTCGCACCCGCGAGAAAAGGTGCGCTGTCGACAACAAGTGACGTCGTGAAGGCAATCGGGGTCAAAGGACGCGACACGAACTTAGATTTGGAGGGTGAAAGCGCTCCAGTTACGCTTCAATACAAGCGTCCTGGGCTCTATCCTCAACGGCGATGAGCAAGTGGAGGATATAAACTCGTTCAAGGTAGTTATTTTTGTGAGATACGATATGCAATGGGTGATAAGACAAGACTCGCTGTACTGCACCGTGATCTTGCAGGCAGAGGGATATGGGAGGTAGGTAGATGGAGTAACGGCCTGGCATTCGTTCCCTACGACATCACTTTGGCCCACTCCCTTCCGACGTAGATGGGGGCTCGCGCAACGGATTCTCCAGGCGGGCTTGCTCAAGCAAGTCACTAAGGCCGCGCTGCCGTACGGCTTTCTGCAAGCACAAGGTGTTGTCAGTAGCAGCACCCGAAGCTGAAACGATGTGCTACACTCACTTGCACGCATTCCTTGTATCGAGACCAGGTGGCCCCGCATTTTTGTTCGAATTCTTCCGCCTTCTTCTTGGCGTACTCGTTCCTCTGGCCTTGGGGGATGTTTGTGGAATGTACAATGGCGGGTTCGAGATACCCTTCAAACCACGTATTGAAGCACGCGTCATATGCGTGCTTGAGGGGCGTACACTCGGGCGAGAGCGATTGGGCCATGGGTACTGTACAAGTTGAGCACTCCTGAAGACCTTGCTCGCGGCCAGCAAAAGGGAACGACTTGCGTCACACTTCGGCCAGCTTACATCACCGTGATGGCGCTCGTAGGTGCAAGTAGCGCACTGCTACATACACTAGATACAAACGATAGGATTGCACACAGCGGCTCAAGAGCCTTGTGGGTACGGATGAAATCGTCCCTTTCTGCGGTCTCCTCCTCTGTCCCGCATGAGACGCGCTGGCTGTCTCGGAGGCGCCTTGGCGGACGTAAAAGCGATTTGCGAGCGCTTCGATTGCGCCGCAGACGCTTCTTCCGAGCGCTTTTTTTGTAGCTCGGCTTTGAAGAAGTACATATTCCACGCAAGGGCCGCCGCAGAACGCAACCACACGGAATGATGTCGAGGGGCATGAACACGGGTCGAACAGGACTACGAAGCGCCTCGTACCGATTCGGTCTGCAAACCATTCCGGCTCCACATCGTTCGGGTCCCATATACTATTGGGAAAATTTGTCGTTCGCTCATCGACATCGACAAACTCGACCAAGGTTGCATAGAGGTGAGGGTTCCGAAACGACCGGTTTGACATGAGGGAATCGTTAAAGTGTCTCGGACCCGCGGGGTCGCGCTTCAACGCAAGAAACTGGGTTACCTTCGCCTTGGCAGACATGAACGACTGTGGATAGACACATGGCAAGCGCACGCACTTCGATGGCTGGGTCACATGGAGCTGTGGATCCAGTGGGTATTCCCCAGTCTACTACACCCGGTATTGATGGCGGTCGTAAAAGTTCGCGAATCCGTGCCAACGCGTCATCCTCGGAGAAACTCGAAGAAGCAGGTAATTCCTTCAAGGCTTCCTCAGGCGTGCGCGGTAGCACGTCAGATGGGGATTGCTCTTGAACTATGTCATCCGACAGATGCGCGCGAGGATGTTTGTGCTTGTACTTTGAAGTGGAGGCGACGTTATCGTCGTTGCTCTGAGAGTCGTCGCTGTATGCGACGAGGCCTGAAAGTGTGTAAGACGTCGTTGACAACCGCGATATGGCGTTGCTCACCATGCATGGCAGCGGGTAGACCTGGAATTATAACTCCGCTTGCTCCCGTCGAACGTGCCGAGTTGCCGAGGCTCAGACTGCTTAGTGAACACTAATATTCTTCGAATGCGCGTTCATCAGTTGCTCGTCGGTCTCGCCCTTTGGACAGCGGGTGCTTTTACAGCCAGTGAGCATCTTGTTGGAGACTTTTATGGCAGACATGCATCCGCACACACCAACAATTGGGCCGTCCTAGTATGCGCCTCTCGGTACTGGTTCAATTACAGGGTATGTCGTGATGCGGCTGCGAGTGACGGATGGCTAACCTTCCCAGCACATGGCAAACGCTCTGGGAATGTGATTCCACCCTCCTTTTGTGTTTCGTCGTCATACAGATGTTCTACTTAGGTATCGCACCGTGAAGCGTCTCGGGATTCCGGACTCGAATGTCATCCTCATGCTGGCCGATGACGTTGCGTGCAACGCGCGCAACAAATTTTCCGGCAGTGTGTATGCCAAAGCGGGCCGCCATCTCGATCTTTATGGCGACAACATCGAAGTGGACTACCGCGGCTACGAAGTGACCGTGGAGAATTTCATCCGACTACTGACGGGTGCGTCCAAGTTGAAAATATCTTCCTATGTTAATTCCTTGCGAAGGTCGAGTCGATCCATCGATACCACGCTCCAAGCGACTTCTTACAGACGATCGCTCGAACATCTTTGTGTACATGACCGGACACGGTGGCAATGAATTCCTTAAGTTCCAAGATAACGAAGAAATTAGTGCATTCGACATCGCTGACGCCTTTGAGCAGATGTGGCAGAAGAAACGGTATGCAGTGACTCACGGGCCTATGTCAGGCACTTGACAAGTGATTTCTAGGTATAACGAGATACTCTTCATGATTGATACCTGCCAAGCCAATACCATGTACTCGAAGTTCTACTCCCCAAATATTCTAGCAACGGGGTCTTCAGAAATCGAAGAGAATTCGTATTCGGTGTGTCTCCTGTTCTGCCTGTTCATCTTTCGTATCTCATCATGACTAGCACGAAAATGACAATGACATTGGCGTGTCCGTCATTGACAGCTTCACTCACTTTGTACTCGAATTCATGGAGGACATCAACAAGACTAGCCAGGTATCCGTTCAGGAATTGGTGTGCATACTCATCCCGACGTCGTTCAGTCGCCCGCTCACGCTTTGACAGTTCTCGTCCTACGACCCTGTTGTAATCCGTTCGCATGCCGGCGTCCGTTCGGATTTGTTCCAGCGGCCCCTGGACAGAACCCTCATCACGGACTTTTTCGGAGGAGTCGCGCAGGCCGAGGTGTTCCCTCCTGCAGACGATAGCGCGCAGATAGATGTCATAGATATCCCAGAAGACGTACACCCACTGGGAACATTGCGCCATGCTGAGACCCCTGCCGAGAACAACCGCAGTGTACAGCACAAGTACACCAGTGGAACAGCAGACAACACTAGCCTGCCAATATTGTTGGAGAACCAAAATGAGCCCTGGGATACGAGATGGAGGGATGCAAGGAAGTGGATATCCGTCATATTGGTAGCATCCCTTGTGGCCTGGGTATCGTTCACATCATAGGTCCATAAACCTTTGTAACCTCACCAAACTCAAATTTTTGTCTTCCTGGAATATGAATGTGGTGGTTACCTGGCATATCCTTGAGCTATCAATTATAACCCGCAGCTGGCATAATGTTGTGTCAGGCCTTCAAGCTTCAGGGTGGACAACGCCTAAATGATATAGTCTGAACACCTCGGCCTTCACGGACGTCCTACAGGATATAATACAGGGTCATCGCAGTTCGGACTAACAAGGTACAAGGACCATAGCGGATCAACGCGTTGGTCCTAACATTTCCCTTTAAACAAATCTGTGCTTTTCGGCACTCCATTTCTTGTCAGGGTCGTACAGGATGCCATCCTTCGACATGCACCACTCGACCACCGCGCACGGAGGCCATAAACCTTCGGGCTCATCACCAGCGTCCTGGAGGAGGAGCGCGATGACACCGTGTGCAGGAACGTCATGCACCGTGAAATTTCGGACTGCAGTACCATTATCCGTATGTGCCCAGAGATCCTGCAAATAACGAGATGAGGTGCCGTTGCAAACAATAGGAACGAGTCACAGAACATACCCGAACGTTGTACTGCCTTCCGGCTCTGATCCAAGGAGACTCAGTCAAGTTAAAGGACATGGTCGCGGGTTCATCCAAAGTGTTGATCTGCAGTGTCTCGGCAACGAGAGATGAACGATAATAAAGCTACTCACGAGCATGAACACCGTACCATTCTGGCTCTCCCCACTCCAATACTGCGCCGGGTGAGTTGAGTTACTCACGTAGTCAGGCTGGAGTCATTCTACATCAATAGGCTACTCATAGGAGTGCACATCCTCTCACATTGATACCCCATCGGAATGGCGAAATGCTCGTTCCCACAACGGGGTCCTGGTTGATGGCAATAATTTCACGGTTAGAAATGATTTCCAGGGTCTCTTTGCTTGCCGATTCCAACTAAACAAAGACGTCTCAAGAGAGCCTCCAGAATGGGGAGAAAGCACGCACATGGAAACTAATGAGGAGAGGAGATTTCATGAGGGCCCAGGCGGTGAAATGGGTCTTTGCTTCTTCATACGAGAAATCGCCGTTTCCACTTAATGGGATTGGTCATCGGAGGGGCTTAGCAACACTTGATTAAGTTACGCACATTTCCAGCTAAGAACAAGTGAGACTGAGCGAAAGAATGCAGGCTGGATTGCTCACGATATCCATGTCATTGCGACCGTAAAAATCGCTAGCCCATGTCCAAAACGAGTTCCTGAAGATTGTTAAAATAATTTGAAGTGTCATCAAAATCGCTGACCTATCAATGAGACTGGCAATTGACCGCCAATTTGCCTCTGAGGGATCGCGTCAGGCGACAGCCGCAAAACACCAGAAGGAACATACCGATGTCACTCGTCGTCTGACATGTAATGGAATGTAATAAATGCCCAGATAGCATGAAATAGAACCACCTACCCGCCAACTTTGACCATACCTCCTTGCCCACATCCAACCCTGTTCCTAGAATAGAACATGAATATATATTAGCAACCTGAACGAATTTTATATATCCATACCCTTCCCCATTGACACATGGAAAAGAAGATGGGCGGTCTTCCAGAAGACACTGCCAGATCTTTGATGGCGTTAGCCATTCGCTCATAGCCTGTAGAACGACCAGTAAGCAAAGACGCAAACGATCAAGGCCTCTATATAACAACTCACGGCCCATGATATTCTCCCTCGTAATATTGTCGAAAGGCACAGCACAGTTGTCATATCTTAAAATGATGGTAAGGGCGACAGCCTGAGCTTTGTCACGTAAGTAAAATATACGAACTTGAGATAATCAAAGCCCCAGTCCTGGAATAACTTGAGGTCCCTATAAAAGCATTCAATAATCCATTCCTCAAGAGGGCGGCGAAGTCTACTTTGCCTCGTTCTGGTACGAGCCAGGATATAACTGACAGGTGAACCATCCAGAGTCGCTGTACTGTTGTTCCGAGCGTTAGACAGATGAAAAGATGAGTTGTTCGGACCTTACAATTCCGGCTTTACTGTAGAATGTTGAGAACCATACATAGGTTAAACATGTGAAAGCTCACAAGCCCAATTTATGAATCTGATCAGTCAACGCCCTCATTCCTGAAGGAAACCTAGTTTTGTCTGCAACAATATTTCATCTACATCCATCTCGGACATGAAGCGACGCACGCGCGACAATATCCCCAGATGAACTTCGTTGCTTCTCCGAGTAACAATCATCGATGTTGACGTGATCATACCCCACATCCTGGAAGTACTCGTGAGAACACCGTGCTGTCCATCATCTTAGTGAATACGAACTTGCAAACCAAGGGATTTCATCAACCTGGCTGTCTTGATAATGAGCTTCTCGTCAATGCCACACTGGAACGGTTTATATGACCACAACCCATCGACGACGACGACGACCACTCACGTAGTATGCATTCCACGCTAATGGTGTAGAATTAGCACTATGCCATTAACGCATCATTGAGTCTTACTGTTGAACCCCATAACTGCAGGACTTAACCTCAGATAACATATGGAACATCGAACCGTCGCGCGCACCTGGAAGCTTTCCAATCCTCTGAATCTCGCCCGTGGGAATGGTGGGATAGGTGCGCTGATCACTATAGACAAAGAAGGCGGACAGTCCCCCAGCGAGGACGAGGGCTAGCACACCCCAGAATAGCCCCCTGGACCTCTTGGGTGCCGGTTGCGGCTGCGCTGCGTATTATGGAACAACATTAATGCCACAAGCTATATATGTGCCATGGCAGGCCTTTAAGGGAGACACTCACTAAGTAAAGGCGTGCTCGATGTAGGCAGCACCTGTTCAGCAGGCCCCGGCTTCGCAGTCATTGTCGAATGCGCCACCAGGCAACGTACGGTACTATGAAGAGGAACGTTCGGATGTTAGGATCCGTACCTATGGTCACACTATAATAGGCAAGCACCAAGCGGCCCCACGCTAAGCGTCACGCACGGATCCTCTTTTCGTTGTCTAATTTCAATTTTGAAACAGCCACCCGGAACTAAACATTAACTAGTACTAACCTCCTGGAGATACTAATGCAGTCCTTACCTAGATTGTTTCGACACGTTTGTTGTACTTAGGTCCAAGTCAAAACAGCTTTCATTAGCGTACGGAGAAATTAGTTCTATCCGTAAAGTATGCGAATCTACACCGAACACCAAAGTCACCACCGCAGCATCCACTCAGTTGATGATGACATTCGTATACTTCGTCTTTGCAAAACCGATCTGTTGGTTTGTCGCATCATAAACACTGTAGAATCGCTCAAGGAAAGGCTGGCCGATAATGAAGTCATAACCGTCGCCAGATGGGTAGCCGATGCTCTTCACAATCGAGTAAATCGCATCCTTGGTGCCACTGATGTAGCTGTTGAGTGCTTTGGGCCAAATTTGAGCGTCGGGGATCAACTCGTATGTTTCCTCGAGAGTAATATCAGGGACGATCGTACGATTGTATACAATTGAATGGAGCTTACAGAGCCGATCTGGAAGTTGAGGTTCTCAAGCTTATTATACTGCGCAGTGGTCAGCTTGAGCAAGGTAGTGGCTTGATCTACAGGAGCGCCGATGGCAGATTGGTATAGCGCGAAGGCATCTGCGGTAACAGCTCGGTCATTGCCTCGATGGAAGTTAACCAGTCTCCTCACCGGAAGCGAGGAGGATCAAATAGGTACCAGTGTCGACGATACCAGCAGTGTTATGCAAGATTGTCTTGCCACCATAGCTGACAGTCTGGTTGAGGCCCCAAAAGTACGAGGAAGACTTCGTTGTAGTGATCGGACTAGAGATGATTCAGTCACACGGTGTCGTTTGTCAGCGTTAAAAACATACGTATAGTTTATTTCACCAATATACTTGCTAGAGTCCGTACCACCGAATAAGATTTCGCCGTTGGTCTCCTGTACATTGGAGGTGGGTGCAAAGGAGACACTAAAAACTTCTTTCGGAATCGACCCCTGCACGTGAAGGTTGTAGGTCACTGTGGGGATCTCCACGTTTGGTTCATTGATCAAACCACCCTGAATCAGAGTCGTCACTTCGGTACCAATTCTGGAAGTGGTTAGTCGCTGCGCATGGAGAAAAAAGGACCTATTCACCCAAGAGTGCCATCAATACCGCTCGGCAAAGTGGTATTCGGGTTGCCTTCGATAACACCAATGGATTGTCGGGAAACGACCAGATCAGGACTGAGGGTGACGGTGTCTAACCATTCGTCTCCTAACGAAAGAAATAAGTTCTTTGCGCATGTGAGCATACATTAATGGAGTTTACTGACCAGTGAAGTTGGCGTAAAGCCATGTGAGTAGCTGTCAGGAGAAAAATCGTTACACTTTCTTCAGTCGAACGAGCTGGCCCAACTGAGGCTTACCACGGACTGTCCGGTGTTCTCACTTGTCCCTGTCAATTTGTACGGTTGGTTACCACCAATGAAGGTGTTGGAAGAACCAGTATCGACAATCAGATTATCTATACATGTAAGACTAAGCTTCACAGAACTTCGTAAAGTAAGACATACAGGTGGTGGGGGGAGAACCGATTCCGACTTCCGCAACATAGTACAAGTTAGCCGAATTGGCGACAGCAACGCTGTTATCAGCACCACGTCGTTTCAATGCAGTAGCACGAGCTTGACTTTGCTGAGCTACGTCAATAGTTCCACCGTTAGTATTGATGCGTTTAGTGAGCGACAACTTGGCAACACCCGGGGCCGGGACCACCGCCGGTGAAGCCACTACAGAGACAACCAAGAATAAAATAGTGAGCAAGGAAGCAGCACGGAACATGGCCGGGGATGAGGGAGTGGCGCCCAGAAAACTCACCCGACTGGAGGGTTCCTTATAACATTGACGTTACAGTTACATAGTACGCGACTGCCGCCACCCATGTCGAGGCTGCCGAAATACGGGCTGATTACCAGCGCATTTCTGATCGGAACAGCGATAGGTAAGCACTTCAGTACCTTTCGGCACTGGCCTTGGGAGTTTTGGCGGGAAGACCCAACTGGCTGGCCATCGCGCCTCGGCGGCGGACTCGGATGCCATAGAAGATTCCGACGCTTGGGAAAGGGAACCAAAAAGGGTAATCCCTTCAAATACTGCGTACACCGAGTTCCACTGGCTGCCAGACCGTCGAAGATACTATTCGACAACCCGACGAGACATTCGTTATAGTAACAATGATATTTAGTAATATTTGGTCCCATTCTCCGCGGTGCATTGCGTCGCAGCCTGACCAGCACAAGGTGGCCAGAGACCCGCAGGTTCATTACCAGCATCCTGCAATAGCAGTGCAACAACACCATGAGGTGCAACCGTCGCTGTGTAATCCCGCACAGCAGTCCCGTTGTTTGTATGCGTCCAAAGATCCTAGAGTACTGACTCAGTAAACAGCAAACTTGGGGGAAACATCAAATTGCATACCCTAACAGCATATTGGCGCCCCGCACGGATCCATGGGGATTCAGTCAGATTGAAGGAAAGGTCGGCAGGCTCATCGAGGGTGTTGATCTATCAACATCGAGGTTAACTGAACTATGTCATTCTGCAAGGCCAAGCGCTCACAAGCATGAAGACTGTCCCGTTTTCACTCGGTCCACTCCAATATTGGGCAGGAAAGGACGAGTTAAATGTCCAATCAGGCTGTGATTGTGTCAGAACCCTCCAAAATCTATTGAAAGAAGGGCTTACGTTAAGTCCCCACCGGAAGGGCGAGATACTTGTACCGTAGAACTCATCCTGGTTGATAGCGATGATCTCGGTGTTCTTTAGGATGTTGACCATACCGGAACTAATCGTTGCAAGCTGCCATGCGACCTCAATACGGAGTAGGACACAAACATCGGGATGACTCACGTTGGTACCAATCAATAGCGGGGCTTTCATGAGCGCCCAAGCTGTGAAATGGGTCTTGGCTTCATCATACGTCAGATCCCCGTTTCCTATCTCAAGCTGGTAATTGCGTGAATAGGCCGTCTTAGCAGTGTTCAGTAGATACGAAGTACCATGTCAGGGTCGTTCCGCCCATAGAAGTCCGTGGCTTGAGTAATGAACGAGGCGCTGAGGCGCTGGTAAACCTCCTTCCTGATGGATCGTCTGACGAAGAAGCTTACGCGTTGATGATCCTTGCGATGGAGTCCCAGTTAGGTCCAATGTCGTCATCAATCTAATCTAGTCACTTTGCTTTGCTTAAGCAAGCTGGGTTAGTACTCACACGCCAACTGTGTCCGATTGAGGCACCCCATCTGAAGAAGTCAGGTCAAATTATGAATGGCATCTCTAACTTCGACTCACAGCCAAACTTGGCTCTGTGACCCACGCGAGTGAGAAACAACCAGCCTCTATACGGTCCACTCACCCATCCCCATTCACAGAGGCTAAATGTAAAGGTTGTACCAGTCTTTTTAGTGACCGCAGCCAATGCATCCGCCATCCGTTCATACTCTATGAAGTTGAATCAGGATAGTGGATACCTATAAAGAAGCAATACTCACTTCCGATCATGCCCTGTCGGATGACATCATCAAAGGGGACTTCAAAAAGTCAGCGATTTATTGGAACAGATAACGCATCCTGATTGCTCACTAGCGCAGTTATCATACCTTTACAGAAAATCAGTATATGATTGATTGTAACATAGGAACTGGTAACGGTGCTCACTTCAGGAAGTCAAAACCCCATGACTGGAACGTGAGAGCATCTTGTTCCTCGTGCATGAAGGAACCAGGGTATCCTTGGCACGTGAACCAGCCAGAATCAGAGTACTGTTAGGAATGCATAGATCAGCTATAACGAATCAATGTTGGTTAGGCTATTTACGATCCCTGCATAGCTACAAAAAACTCGATTGGCGTGTCATCCTGAGGGAAGCAGTCACGATGCTACTCACAAACCCATTGAATGCAGTTGTCCAGTAAGATTCTTCATATTTGGGAAGCGAATTGGATCTAAATTAAGGTTAGTTTCATAACATACACGCCAGTGTCAGAGGGCAGACCGGAGGCAACTTCACCGGTGGAGGTGCGGTTCATGCCTGCCCAGCAATCATCCAAGTTGACGTGATTATACCCAACACCCTGAGACCATAAGCTGGTCCACCAAATAGCAGAGTCCAACCAAACTCACCAAAAGACCATAATCTTTCATATATTGAGCGGTCTGAAGTATGAGTGTTTCGTTTACGTTGCACTGGTTGGACACAATAAACGGTTATTGATGCATGACGACGCCCATGAAAATTGCGCACCTCAAATGTATTCCAGGCTGAACATAATCCGACTCAGCAAATTAACTTCATCTGTACAAAAAAGATTGGCAAACCATTGTAGCCCATTACTAGGTAGCCATTCAGTATTTCTGTGAAATCACAAGGTTTAGTTGACAGTCTTACCTGGGAGTTTGCCAACCCCATTCTCCAGTGCTGTCACGCATGATGCAACGACGAGAATGCCAAACACAGGTTTCAAATTTTTGAAGGATGGAGACGCTGGCATCTCGAGAAAAGGGTGGTCACGGTGAAGGTTCGGCTCGAACGGGCACTTTATACGTAGGGGATGGGCTATTAGAACCCATGACACGTTCTCGTGATTGCAAGCATTCATCCACCCTGTGACAAGCCAAAATATCCTCCCTGAGCTTCTTGGCTGGGTATGTAACCTGTCCGATGACCGTTCAGAGTGAAGCCCCCGAGGAAGACCATGGAACTTATGTGACCTCGAGTATACACGTGGATGGAACGAATGCGATCTCAGACTGGGGTTCAAGCTGAGGGTCAATTGAGGCTGATAGAAACCACAAAGCCATTCTCGTACAAGTCGGCACTCATCACGGGCCCACTCTTATTCACAGGTGGTTTCCTTTAAAAGCAATAGTGGAGCACGTTGGACGGTCACATTGATTACGGTTCTGCGCCCATGTGAGCTAGTACAATGATGGAGAAGCAGGTTCGCACATGCACCCCAAGTGACCAAGTGACTGAGTCAACGGCTCAGCGTCCGATCTATTCCCCAGAGAAGGGCCGGAATTTGTAGCCGAATGCTTCTGAGCTCCATCGCATGACCTGGATAACAGGTAGTATGAGTCTTAGGCGAGAGATACGTCATTCATTGGCGAGGTTGAATGTATCAAACAGGACCAAACAGGATCTGTGGCTGAGAGCCGTCGCGTACTGTATGCATATCTCCCGACCATCGCCATCATGAAGCTTGTCAGGTAAATATGGTGTGCGCTCTCAAGCTTTCAACCTGACCCCAGACTGAGCTTCGTCGGTTCCCTATTTTATTCTCGGAAAAACTGAGTAAAAAACATAGTCGCTGATGCTCGTTTTCTTTGATTCATCATGCCAGGTTCTTGATGAAACTGAACAATGAAACCGTCTCCATCGAGCTCAAGAACGGTTCGGTCGTCCACGGTACCATCACTGGTGCGGTTCACCCTTGTCGCGTTCGTGTGTATTTATACCTCTCACTTGGCCCAACAGGCGTGGACATGCAGATGAACACATATCTGAAAACAGTTAAAATGACGATGCGTAATCGCGATCCCGTTTCCCTCGACTCACTCTCGATTCGCGGCAACAATATCCGGTACTGCATCCTCCCCGATGCGCTCCCCTTGGACACACTGCTGGTCGACGATGCACCCAAACCAAAAGGGAGGAAAAAGGAGGATACTCGTGGTCGTGGCCGTGGAAGGGGCATGGATCGTGGCCGTGGGCGAGGCAGAGGTCGCGGGCGGGGGCGAGGCTTCTGAATCTGATCGACAACAGTAGTTCGGACGCAAATAACGCTTCTATGACACCTGTCGCGCAATGCCCCTTCTCTAACTGTTCATACTAAAATATTGTACCGGGCTACAGAACTTGGCTTGTATCCATTACTGTTGCCGATTTTTTCGTTCGCTACACAAGTAGTGCATCTTGAACGTTTGAACATAACCTACAGACTCATTTAAGTGGCTGTGTTCATTGCAGATGTTTTTCAAGCGGTTTGTGTCGACAGGAACACTACCTCCAACTATTCGCCAAATTTTGGCCTCGGAAAAATGCTCAGCTACTAAAGTCAATGTTCATGGCTGGGTTAAGTCCGTTAGAAAGCAGAAAAACGTCACTTTTGCGGTCGTCAATGATGGTAGCTGCGCTTCGGGACTTCAAACTGTGTTGAGCAATAGCCTGAACGCGAATTTCCATCGGTGTGTCTTCTCTTCGTGACCAAGCCATTTTTCGAACGACGAACGCGTGCGGATCTCTAGGCTCACCAATGGCGCGAGCGTGCGGATGAATGGGACTATCGTACCCAGTCCAGGGGCCGGTCAAGCACACGAACTCAAGGTAGACTCACTAGAGATACTCGGAGAGTGCAATCCAGACGTCAGCCTATGATCTATGATTGTTGAAACCCCCGATGTGCTCACCCCGGTCTCTAGGTATATCCTATCCAGAAACAAGCCCTTACGTTGGAATATCTCCGGGACCATGCCCACCTACGTCCCCGGACAGACATGAACGCAGCCATGCTTCGCCTGCGCAATTCCCTCGTCCAAACTCTCCACACCTTTTTCAAGGTGTGTTCCGTGCCCAAGCCACAATCTCAAGCTTCCCAGCTTATCTCGTCGTAGGAGCACGACTTTTGCTATGCACATGCTCCCATCCTAACCTCGAGTGACTGCGAAGGCGCGGGAGAGACCTTCCGTGTAACACCCTCTACATCTCAATCCCCGTCCGCACCTGACCCGGACCCTCACACTGAATTCTTCTCCAAACCCGCCTACCTCACCGTCTCCTCCCAATTGCACCTCGAAGCCCTTGCGGCCTCGCTGTCCCGCGTATACACCCTTTCTCCCTGTTTCCGCGCAGAGCGCTCGCAGACCCACCGCCATCTTGCAGAGTTCTGGATGCTCGAGGCCGAGTGGGCATGGACGCGGACTGTCCATGATGTGTGTGGGCTCGTTGAGGCCTGCATCAAGCACACCTTAGGAGCCGGGCACGAGGAGCGCGCGCTTCTTGCAAAAGGGGTGGCTATGGCGGAGGATGACGAGCGAAACAGGGTCCTCGAACAAGCCGCATCCCCCGCTCCATGGCCACGTATGACCTACACCGCAGCCATCACCCAGCTCGAGGCGTACCACGCCTCCCGGCCCTTTACGTTCATACCCAAGTGGGGACACGCACTACAAAGCGAGCACGAAAGGTGGCTTAGTGAGGTGCTTGTTAAGGGGCCCGTGTTTGTCACAGACTATCCGAGGACGCTCAAACCGTTTTACATGCGGGCCAACGACGACGGGAGGACAGCCGCATGCTTTGATTTGTTGGTTCCCTCCGTCGGGGAGCTGGTTGGTGGATCATTAAGGGAGGAGCGACTAGAACCCCTTCAACAGAGTATGATCACCCATGGGCTCGATCCTGCAGGAGAAGAATACGGCTGGTACGTGGATCTCAGGAGGTACGGGAGTTCCCCGCACGGTGGGTTCGGGTTAGGCTTCGAAAGATTGGTCAGTTGGGTGAGTGGGATAGAAAACGTACGCGAGTGCATTGCAATGCCGAGGTGGGCCAAAAGAATGTTGCTCTAGTTCCTCGTACATCCTACTACCTACTACCCAGTAGTACTTAAACGTCCAAACATTCCCATCTGATGGGTCGAGCATGTTCATTAAGCTGTCAAGCGTGTCCAATGTGATTGTCCATATTTCAGTAACCGTTATTGGTGTGGATGATGTCCAAAGAGTGCGATACAATTGTCCAATTGTCCAAGAAAAAGCGAAAGCAAGTCTGTCTGCGAATTGTGTCCACAAGAAATTATGCAAGATCCGCAAATCCAATGCGATTGTTGGTGACATCGAAAACGGTGTAGACACTCTGCAGGAAGACATCACCAAGAATCCAGTAGGCTTTCACAAAGGTGTCAGCAAGAATGTCTTAGCGATGCTGGAGCTACCCACCACTTCCCCCGCCAGCAATTCCAGCGAGGCAATCTGTCGAGCCCTCGGAAACTGGTCCGAGGTTGAATGCGGAAGACGGAATGGTAAAGTTGCTAGTGCCAAATGTCAAAGTAGGGGAAATCAAATCGATAGTGTCACATGGGACTAATCGCGAGCAAGGTGTAAGAGGGATTCAGAATTAGGACAATGCACCACAGATGACGTACCACTCCAAGCCCCCCCTCCGACCACATCAGAGGGCTTTGCGCCAGGAACATTGGCATAGAATGCTTGAGCATTACTGTCACCTGTCACGATCAAGGTCGTCCCCGTGTCGATAATCGCCTCCGCATACGCAGTTTGATTGACTACGATGACCTCGGGTGTGTTATTCAGGCCAGGACGGGTGAGACTAGCAAAACGGATTTGCCAGTAGGCAGGGAGAGATACATCGACAAATTTTAGCGTGGATTCTTGGTACATGTTTTTGTTTGTTCCGCCGATCGTAAGATCACCAGATTGGGACGAAATAGCGAAGCCGAAGACTCCCTGTTGCACAGCACCACTGGAGAGCATGGTCTGGAACACAGGTGAACCCTGTAGGGTGGAGATCGTAGGGAAAGCCATTCCAAGCACTCCGTCTGGACGAAAGCGCGAACTCTCTAGCTGTGAGGAGTAGGTCGTGGCAGCGCCGAGTGTCTGGTTCAAAGCCTGGCCATGAGGCGAGGGGCAAAAGGGGCGTTAGCAATGTGATGCAACCATGTGTTAGGCAGTACCTCATATCCACCCATGTACACGTTGTCCGTATACTGCACGCCGTTCATGTTCGAACCGTCAGCATACATGATTTGGAATGTCGTGTTCAGATCAATGGCGGTTGAGGAGGCTATAGGATTGTAATGATTGTGTCCATTGCAAGAGGTGCCGCAAGTTTGGTTTGGCAAGAGGAGATCCGAAGAGCCGGTGTCGAAGAGCACTAAGTATTGATCGAGATGTCAGTTTGTCAGTAGCTATTAAGGAATTGAAAGTACCAGTGAAATTCTGCGGGGGAGTACCGACGCTCACGGCACCAATCCACATGTTGCCATTCACTTGGGAAAGAGGGATGTCGTCTCGCTTGCTAAAACTGCGCGAGGTGTCGTTGCGCCAGATGACATCATCAAAGATGGCCGCCGTGCGTCGCCGCCATTTTTCCAATCGGCATGTCCGCAACGCAATATCAATACCAGAGGCCTTTCGGACGGATGCCCAAAGCCCCGTGGTGATCTCGGAGATTGCTTGTGCCAAAGGATGAGGAGCGCCTGTGTGTGATTCGTAGGCGGCGAGCGTGGCGTGGTATTTCCTTGTCGGCGATAAGGTCAATTTACGAAATAGCCCAAGATATGGGAAAAAAGGAGATCGAGATAGTTGCCACGTCCAGAACTACAACCGCCGGCGGGCACCTTGCGGGCATTGTACGACCAGGCAGAAAAGACGACAGTAGGGGCATGCAGACGATGACTTACATAGCGACACCCTCTAGATGAGATCTGACAAGTTCTTTGTCGACATAGCCCTTCGGCGTGGTAGCTCGGATGGCCGGATCGCGCGGGGCATCATTCACAGATGAACCAGGATGGGTCACGGTGGTGAGGGTCTTCCGTTCGAGCGGTATTCGGATCACACCTTCAACATTAGCATTAGGGAGAACTATCGCGGAAGAGAGAGAAAGAAAGAAGAGTAGAAGCGCGACAAAACGCATGGTAAAGAACGACGGGGGGAATGCTCATGGATTATTGGGGTCACTTCTTTTATGCAGCCATTCACCTTACGGCACGGTCACCACACACCACGTGCACAGATCCACTGTGTGGACTTCTTTTGTCTTAGGGAAATAGTTGAATGCAGCTACATACAAACGAGATCAAAATGCGGGCTCCTCTGCCCCATACGACTCCCCCTGGTAAGCGGGCTCCTGGGGATACCCAGGCTCCTCCGCTGCAGGTGGCGCGGCGGAGACCGCAGCAGGTTCTCTCGACTCCGATGAGGGTTCCGACACAATCTTGTCCACCGGAGGCTCGAAGACTTGCACAGAGTCGGGGAGAGGCTTCTTGGGGCCCACAATGCCTTCCGGATCTGTGCCCTTCATGCTGTGCAAAGATGGTCAGACATACTCCCACACAACCTCAATCACCTACATTTTAACCTTGATACCGAGGACACCCTGCTTGAGCAACACGTGTCGAACAGCATAATCAACAAAGTCACGAGCGGGTTGGCCAGAGTGGATCATGAATCCGTCAGTGAATTTCATGGACTTGGCACGAGCAGCGCGCAGTTTGCCAGATACGACAACCTCGCAGCCCTTGGCACCAGACTCCATCACGAAACGAAGGACTCCATAGCATGCTCTGCGACTCAAGTCAGGTGAGATCTCAGTATACATCAGCACGACTCGCCTCCTAACAGCGAGACCACCAAGAAGCTTGTATCGCAAGCTCTCGCACTGGGCAATGGCAGACAGCCCACGGTGCTGGACCTTTTCGGCGTACAATTCGAGAGAGTTTTCGGGAAACTTGAAACGCTTCTGAACGAGCGCAGTCAGCTCGCGAATGCGGCGAGCTTTTTCCCCAAGAACTTCTTGGGTATGGGTAGCTCGGATGATGATCTACAAGGATATGCATGCGCTGCGGGGATCGAACGAATGATACACGTACCTCGGTGCGTGCGTGCGTGACGCGGACATCACAACCAGAGTAACCTTCTTCGGCGAGTTCACGGGTGAAGAATTCGTTGAGTTCGGCGCGGAAGACACCGTCGGCGACAAACTTGCGTTTTTTACTGATCTGAGCAGACATCTTGAGGAAATGACAAGTCTGAGAGTAGATGATAAGCCCAAAGAGTCGTCATCCGAATCATAGGGCAGCCATCCGTCTCAGCAAGCCACGCCTCTTGGGGCAGCGTGGGTGTGCGACACCAAGATGAATCATACCCGTCGGGAAAGAGATACAAACCTTGCAGAATATTCGTCGTGGACGCCGGGCGTAGTGTTGAGCCCGACACGATCGATGCGCGTAAATCTACTAATCAAACTTCGAGCTCCGCTTCAACTGTGAACTAACATTTTTTTGGCTGTGCCCCTGTGTTGTAATTCCCGCAAGATGTACCGTTCAGACCATTTTGACCGCAGTGCGACTCCAATCCTGCACAAGACTCCAATCCTACGAACTAATGTGATACAAAACGCGTTCCGCTTGTGGAAAATGGGGTGACCAAATTGTGAAATGACTCTTTCACGGAACGGCTGCATTCTATAAAAACCATCCCCTCTGCACCCAAAAAGCTCAGTCATCCTCTCATCGCCCGCTTAAACTCAAAGTATGCAGAAACCGCTTCGTCCCGCAAGAGCTGACTCTTTTGTAGAGTCTCGTCATGAACATTGTACTTGTTGGCGAATGTGGCACTGGGAAGAGTTCCCTCATTAACCTGATCGCTGGCAGAAATGCCGCGATGACTTCTAACAGCGCTACAGCATGCACGACAGAGGTCCGTGCGTATAAAGTGGCCTTTGAAGGCTGCGTCGCCAAGCTTTGGGATACGCCTGGTTTTAACGAGGGCTCCGTACCACGCACCTCGGCAAATAATCGGTCGCTGGGGGTACTGGTTCAATCGCTGAACCAGTTCGTTTCAGAGGAGGAAATTCACCTGCTGATATATTGCATAAACGGGAGTAGAGCCAGGGCGGCCCACTTGAAACACTACAAAACCATTCGCGCTTTCCTTCCCTACAAAGTTCCCATGGTCGCCGTCGTCACACGCCTCGAGAGGTACCAGAACCGCATGGATGATTGGTGGTCTACCAATGTGCAGGAACTAGCCAGTCTCGGCATGAACTTTGCGGATCATGCCTGTGTCACCTCGATTCCAGACTCGCATGGATTATGTCCCTCGTTCCGCGAGCGTCGCTTCCATTCCCAAAAAGCTCTCCGTGATTTGATCATTCGGAATCATCCTTCACAATCATCGCCGGTCCAGTTCCCTACAGTTCCAATTTCAACCTCAGCTGTGTCTGATCAAAAGGTGAGGGCATTCTCAGGAGTAGTGTGGCATGTATTTTTACCACTGGAACCAGGGCGTTGGCGAAATTTCCCTACGTGGCATGTCCATATTGACAACCTCTCGTCGCGTGAGAGTACCCATTCGTCTGCGACGACTTTCTACATCGTTAGTGGTCTAGAATCCTGACGTCGTTTTATTCCATGTGTCCTCTCTGTGAAGTGTAATTTTAGGTCATATGAAACTAGGGACAACACATAGGGAATTATTTAGTCCTTACTATCTAACTTTTTTTTTCTCCATTCCATGTGACACAGGTTGCTAGTTTCCGGTGTTGGATATTTGAAGCAGAGGGGTAAATGAGCATTTCATAAATCGGAACATATAACACAGTGCACGCACATCCAGGTGCAAACAAATTTCGAACGAGGCGGTACTTGTTGCAGAACAAACAGTGTGTACTAAAGAAACTACCGAAAAGTTTAGTGGGTGATGTGCAACTTGAGACGCCTCCTAAACGGTCTCCGGGCCAAATCCACGCAAAAAGCTGTAATATAACCCCTGTGCCATCTTCCACAGTGTGAATCACTTTGTGTCGCGGATTTCGAACCACTCTGTTGGGAATGCGTTTCCGGCATTGGGACGGAGATGGACACCATGAAACTTTGATGGACACAGCCCATAGCCCAGACAGCCTGGCTTTGCTCCCAGCATGTCATGTTTAAGGGCCGGTACTGGACAACCCTTGTGCAGTCAGCATGTTACTTGAAGCTCGAGAAGCTACTAGAGGCGAACTTGAAGCCCGGGCCGAGGTCCGACCGGAGGCCGGTTGACCTTATGATAGACTCTAGAACCTAAAGGACACTGTCACCAGACTCACCACCAAGCGAAGAGATTTCATTCACGGCCGCCTTGTATACCTTTGGCTGTCGTTGGCTGTGAAACTTTTCCACATCTGCCAGTGGACGCTAGTGGATGCATTCTGGCACATGTCGAACTGCTTATACATAGGTACCACCAATTAAGCTGCTGCAGTGGTCATTAGTTGCAGATGTGACTGACTCTGTTTCTCGTCCGTTAGTACATATGTACTACCCCCAGCATATTAAGTCGTCTATAGCAGTACCATCATCCCAATCGCATTTCCAAGGGAGAATACAGGGGGCCCTGTCGTGAAGCATGAAGCGTGTTGTCTTCCGCGAGTGAAGAGTCAAGGATTCAGATCGGTCGAACAAAATTCAAGGGAGAGGTGCCGGCCCCCAACCTGGTCGGGTGCCACTGATGGCATTGTGGCGCGATCGGAATCGTCGGACCGTCAAATTCCCGGAACAACAATACAGTCCGGGCCTTCCCCGGGCCGCCGCTCCCTCAAACTCCGATTCTTGCCTGACTCGCCGATCGCGTAAGTTAAAAGGTCGCCATCCACTTCCCCAAGTCGTACCGCGGGAACTCAACCGATGTCTAGAAAGATCACTCGATTTGAAACGCACGGTAAGACGTCATGATCTATGGGAGGCTGCGACACAAAAGTTAGCGTCTGAATCCTAGTGGGCAGATGTACGCTTTCCAACGTCGATCTCGGGAGATGGGTCAGATGCAATGTAAGTAGAATTATTCCGCACTGTGTTGGATTCTGACTCTGTTAGGAATACGGAATGCGACTATTCGTCTGCGTACATCTCCATATTCACAGATGGCGATTCTCCACTCGTCGGACACGGGATGACATTCACCATTGGCCGCGGAAACGAAATCGTAAGTTAGACCACTTGCGTTCCTCGGGTCCATGTTCCGATACTGTTTATTAGGTTTGTCAAGCAATTACAATGCTCGCAAACAAGCTCATAGGTCGAGATCCGGAGGACCTCTTCAAAAGCATGGGGAAAACGTGGGATTGGCTGACCTCCGATCCACAGCTGCGATGGTGGGTTTCCTGCACATAGAGCAACTCCGGCTGACTGGCGATTAGGATTGGTCCCGAAAAGGGTGTGATACATATTGCGACTGGTGCTGTGGATAATGCGTTGTGGGACATGTTCGCCCGTGCGCGAGGAAAACCCCTTTGGAAGCTTGTGGTGGACATGACCCCGGTTTGCTTTATTCTCATTCCAGCAGCCTGCCTTGAATATTAACCGAAACGAACGACATCTCCTCTTAGGAAGAGTTCGTGGATGCGACCGCATTCCGCTATATCACAGACGCTATAACCCGTGATGAAGCCATTGCACTACTGGAGGCCAAAGAGTCGGGGAAGAAGGAACGAGAGACGACTGCCAGAGCCCTTGGGTTGGTGATTCGTTGCTGTGCCTACCCTACTCTTCTAGAAGCCTCCTAGATATCCTGCCTATGTTACCTCTGCCGGCTGGCTAGGTAAGACGACACAGCTGCCAGTGATAGGGCATTCGCTGATCATTGGCTAAATGTTAGGTTATTCTGACGAGAAGGTGGCGCGACTCACAAGGGAAGCAGTTGCTGCCGGTTTCAACCACTTCAAGATGAAAGTCGGCGTAGACCTCAAATCAGATCTTCGTCGCGGGCTCATCATTCGCTCCATCATCGACGATCCGCAGTACCTTCCGCCCGGTACCAACAGCCGCGATCCAAATAGTCTTGGGCTCCAGGGAAAGAACGCAGGTCCAACTGGCGCCGTGTTGATGATCGATGCCAATCAAGTGTGGGATGTTCCCCAGGCCATTGAGTACGTGAAGAAATTGGAGCCCATAAAGCCTTGGTTCGCAAGATTGTTTTCTTGTACGGCCATCGTGTTCAGCCCTTGATGCACGCGTGGCAGGTTCATCGAAGAGCCGACCGCGCCAGACGACATTCTAGGTCACGCGGCAATCCGCAAAGCATTGAAGCCGCATGGGATCGGTGTGGCCACCGGCGAGCACGCCCACAACCGCATGGTGTTTAAGCAACTCCTGCAGGCCGGTGCCATCGATGTATGCCAGATCGACTCCTGTCGGCTAGCAGGGGTTAGCGAAGTTCTAAGCGTCCTGCTCATGGCCGCAAAGTATACTTCTGCACGTGTTCGACCTTCTGATATGCTGACACACATATCAGATTCGGCGTGCCCGTGTGTCCACACGCGGGCGGCGTAGGTCTATGCGAATACGTCATTCATCTGAGGTAGGCCGTATCGATGACGCGTTATTCCTAGCTTATCGTCGGTTTCCCAGCTTGATCGACTACATCGCCGTTTCAGGGACGATGGAGCGTAACGTCCTCGAGTTCGTGGACCACTTGCATGAGCACTTCTTGTTCCCGTGCTCGATCAACTCACAAGGTCGTTACAACGTACCTACGAATCCGGTCGAGGGTTACAGGTGCGAAGTTTTCACTGGTGCTGCTGGCCCAATAATTAGTCCTCTTGCAGCATCGAGATGCACAAACAAAGCATTGCAGAGTACGAGTGGCCGAATGGTTCATATTGGGCGAGAGAAAAGAGCAAGAACTTATGTGCGGCTGAGTGAATTTCGTATTATGATACTTTTGCTCTCTCAATGGAACTGGAATGGCGTCACACGCTGGGCCCCAAGTGTTTCTACCTCTCCTTGACCTGTGCTCGACCTCAGTTCACTGATAATAAAGTCGCGTACTCAGGTGGCAAGTGGCGACTGTCGCGATGATAGTTTGGCAGGCAGGGACTCGGGCTTCGGCCCCACTCATTCCCGGCCTTCGATACAGCTACTACTAGGCGGTGGCAGTAGCCGCCTGGCGAGGCATGATACATATCTTTAACTCCCAAAGTTCCCAAGTTTGTTACCAGACCTAGACATGCCATGAACCTAACTTGAAGTGCGTAAGTGCGGGATAGTCTAGTGTGACACTGCATCCTGCGAACACTTTGCCTATTGAAATCACCCATTTGGAAATCCACGGTAAGGTTTTCATTCTTGCCGGAAGTTCGCAGTCGAGCTCATCACTCAACGGACCGTGGCGTTCGTTTCCCAACGTCCTTATCAGGAAACGAGACAAATGCAATACAAGTCATAAAGTCTGGGAGTTGCGATTTCTTAGTCAGATGTCCTCATACAAGTGATGACTCGCGCCCTGTGACACAGGATCCAGAAGAGTGTGATCCATATCGCAGCTGGTACTGTAAACAATGCGCTAGGGATATGCTTGCTCGTGCGAGGGAGAAACCGCTTTGGAAACTTGGTAGACATGACACCAGCGAGCTTGTATCGCTCGACGAAGACAAGTTCATCGATCAATGCTGTCTTCTCTCAGGAGGGACGGGTGGACGCAACTGCATTATGCTATATCACGCCGGACGCCATAACGCGCGACCGCGAGGCTGCTCAGAGCCAAAGCATCGGGACAGCGGGAACGAGAATCCACAGTCAGGGGGGCCTGTCCGGGGTAAGCAATTTCAAACTATGTCCATATCGCATCGATCCTATCTCCTGACAGCTTCCAAGATACTGATACCCCGCCTATATCACTTCCGCAGGCTGTCTCTTACAATTGATAATTCTTCGCCAAATGATGTACCGCCGGTTCTTCCTCAAACATTGGCTACCCAGACGAAAAGGTCACGCACTGGCTCACTAAAGAGGCAATCACCGTGGGTTTCAATCACTTCGAAAAAGTCGGCACAGACCTCGAATCAGATCTCCGGCGCGGATTCCTTATTCGTTCCATGATTGAAGACTCGCAGTACGTTCCACCTGACTCCAACAGCCGTGATTTGGACGGCCCCGCGCTCCAGGGAAAGAATGCAGGTCCAACGGGTGCTGTACTGATGATCGATGCTGGCAGCGAGCTGTGGGATATCTCACAAGGCTATCGAATACGCGAGCCCATCAAACCTTGGTTAGCGGGTTGGCTCCACTCAAGTTCTTACACGACCGCCACATTGAGCACATCCATGTAAGGTTTATCGAAGAGCCGGCCACACCGAGCGATATCCAGGCTCACGCGGCGATCCGCAACCTGAAGGCGTTGAAGCCGCATGGGATCGGTGCGGCCACCGGCGAGCACGCCTACAACCGCATGGTGTTTAAGCAACTCCTGCAGGCCAATGCCATCGATGTGTGCCAGGGTCAGCGAAGTCCTGAGCATCTTGCTCATGGTCATTAAGTATGCGCCGGCACGTGGAGAACTTTATACAAACCCTGAGACATGCACAGATTCGGCGTGCTTGTGTGCCCACACGCAGGGGGCGTGGGCCTATGCGACTACACGATCCACCTGGGGCAACGCCTGCCTGTGGTTGCCGTCACTCGCCACTTATCGTCGTGTAGTTTGGTCGTCGAGTTTGCCAATCGCTTGCATGAGCATCTCCCGTACCCTTGTTCGATCAATGCATAGGGTCGCTACGATTCACCGATGAATCCGGCTGAATGCTACAGGTGACTTGTTCCCCTTTCTGACACTGCCAGTCTGCGAGGTATGGTTGCAGGATCGAGGTGCATAAGCTGAGCATCGCAGAGTAAGTGTCGAATGGGCCAAGGCAAAAACCGGGGTCTAAGACTACGAAGGAACGACGGACTAATCTGTGATGTCCTTGGCGAGCCAGGTGGTGTCGACGGAAATGGCGCAGTGGGGCATGTTGTATTTGTATCGCGATAACCGTGATCGCAAACGAGAATCTGTGAAACATCTACAGGTGCTCGTTAGTCGCCGACGTAGGATGTAAGACAGGACAAGATCTAGATCACTGCTACGTCACTGTTTCAACTGAGCTTCGCAAGTGTCGGCAAGTCTGACTCCTGTGAGAAATCACTTTGAGGGTTCGGGGCTTCAGAAGAATAATGAAGCCTAATGATAGCCAGGTGAGTCTTGCTCACAATAAGCTGAACATGAAATGATTTGTATAGATATAGGAGGACTGCGAGACACGAACGAATGTGTTACTACATGAGGGAAGCAAGAAAGAGGCGCTACTGATAGATGCGTCATTGCATTTCAAGCCAGGGAGCCCAGTGTTTGGGCTAGATGGTTTGATAACTCCCTAGGAGAACAGGTTAGTACCGATAATGGGCAAATTTCGGGACCTACATATTCGGGCCTGCCAATCACCACTTCCTGTGGCCAAGATATTTCCCGCGGGGCTCAGGTCAATTGATATCACTACACAGCACGGTTCAGATCCACCGATATGATCCGATCTCAAACCCCTCACCAGAGTTCTTATGGCCCTGGAGCATACACTGCACAGTAGCACTGTGCGAATCCCAGAATTGTACACCACGGTCTTTTGACCCTGAAACAACCCACTGTCCATCGTGCGATACAGCAACGGACAACACATAGTCCTATCAAATGCGTAAGTACACATCTGACCACAAATCATCCAACACACCGTGTGGCCCATGAAATTCATAGTGCATTGGCTAGCCTTCTCCAGCTCTTTCTTGCCATTGGCAGTAGCGTCCTTTCGCTTAGCAGCATTCACTAGACCACTAACGTCCCAGTATTTCAGTGTCTTGTCCAAACTGCCGCTAACCAAGCCTTTGCCATCGGGCGTAAAGGCTACACTATACACGCTGTCCCTGTGTCCCCGCAGCCGCTCGATCAACGCGCCAGTGTTAACATCCCAGATTCGGACGACTGTATCGAGACTGCCTGCAGCAACAAGTTGTCCATTAGGGGATATGGCGACCGAGGTCACCCCCGCATCGTTATTCAACGAATCAGGATCATTGATGGTGAGGACTTTCGATGAGCCTTCAACCATATCCCAGATCCGAGCGGTCTTGTCACCCGAACCCGAAACGATAAGGCGACCATCTAACGAAAAATCAAGCGAGTAGATCTCTTGTTGATGTCCGTCGAAGACATTTCGAATACGCTTCTTCGCAATGTCCCAAATCTGCGACGTTTCAGGGATTTAGTCATTTCAACAGGACCTGTACTCACTCGTATTTGCTTATCTTCGGCGCCTGTAGCTAGATATTTGCCGTCAGGACTGAAGCAGACACTGCGAATGTACAAATCTCCAGCTTTCCCAGCACTCTCGTCAGTGAGAACACTATAGGATATCCAAATTTATTACTCTGGTATGAGACATGGGCGAGACCGTTGCGCACCATGTCTTCGCGCCTGTTTTGGTATCATAGATCTGTGCCGTACGATTGCACCCAGTTGCAAGGAACTTTCCGTCTGCGGAGAATCGCACACAGCACACCACACTACAAGGTGGAAATTAGCTACCATCCTGTGCCATCAGTCAGACTATACATAGCCTCACCTCTCGTGCATAAGGGTGTGCACCAATGTTACATCAAGCACTCGCTTTACTTTTGGGTTGAAAACTGCAAACCAATCACCGCCCTCCTTCTTAAGCTCCGGTGGGACACTGTGCGGGTCAAGGTCGTCGGGAAACTGGCCTCCATTTGAAGTACTGTTGACGGGCGCTAGGGCACTCGAAGATGGGGGTGGCTCAGTCGGACCAGAGGGTGGAGGATTTCCGGGACCTGGAGGATATGGTGCATGTGCTGATGGGGGTGGGGGAAGTCCCGGACCTTGGAAAGTCGGAGGGCCAGCTGGTGCAGGAAGCTTCGGGGTGGGTCCGGGAACGAGGGAAGGGCTATAGGGATCTATTGGAGACAGAGAAGGAGAAAAGGGAGTGTGATATCCATGAGGGGGCGAGGAACGTGTGCAGCTGAGAGGAAAGGTTTACCTGGACGGTCGTTCTTCATGCGCTCGGTCTTGATGCGCTTAGGGTCACGGGATTCAACCGGGCGTTCGCGGTCGCGATCGCGCTGCTCACGTTCGCGATCCCGAATGTCCCGCTCACGCTCACGATCAGCACGTTCGCGGTCCTTTTCCCGCTCTCGATCGCGGTCTCGGTCCCGATCACGACCGTAATAGGGGTCGCTATAGGACGCGGGACCTGTGGCTGGGAGCACTCCGGGTACGGCTGCCGAGGGTGCAGGGGGACCAGAGGGACCGACTGAAGCGGGACCAACGGGAGGGTGGGGCGGCGGATTGGCAGCCATGCCCTGGCGGGCAGCATGTAGTTCCGCCCGTAGGCGGGACAGCTCATCTTCGTACTGTTGCCGTATTTTTCCGTGCTGAGATTCAAGTTCGTAGAGAGACTGGCGAATGATATTGAGTTCATTGATTTGTGAAGTGACTGCAGCGGGGATGAGATTTCGCAGGGGAAAGGAGGGAGGGACAAGCACCTTTGGATTCATACTCGTCTCTTTGGTTTCTCAGCAGGCCGAGATCGGAGGAGAGGACATCAAATTCCTGGCGGATGGTATCAAAGGCTTCGTTGAGCCTGGCGTGAGTATGCTGGTTCGGCCCCTGAGCCGGGGGGCCCGTTGGCTGGAGGCTTCTGTGCTGATTGGACAGAAAAAGTCAGATGGGTCGAGGAAGTGCATATACGCGCGGAAAAAAGGGTTCTCAGGGGGCTGAAATTTTGCTCCTGGGGGAAGGAGGAGCGATATGGGACGGTGGGGATGGTATGAAGGGACGAGGGGCAGGCAGTGCGGGGGAGGCACCGGGGGAAGAGGATGGAAGGGACTTACGTTGTAAATTGTGGAGGACATGGAGGTAGTTGGGAACGTTCGGGGAGGGTGTTGATCATCGCCCTTTATAACAAACGCTGGTCTTTTGGACCCTGCATTCGCATTCTTTCCCACGTTTGGCGTTCCCGGCGGCATGTCCATTTCGGGAGTATTTGCACAGCAGGCACAGTCACGTGCCTGAGTCGACGTATCGGGTGGTAATTGTTTAAATTTGTCAGACATTCAAACCCCGCGAAGATCTTTATCTCCACACCACGTTGCTGTTAAACACGAGGTCGCTGTCCGCCGTGCACGAGCACAAAGTGTCTCACTGCTTGGCTTGGCGGCTGCGATCTTCAGCCAGGCTTCGCCTTCTCCCCTACGCCGTCTGCGCGGCCCCGCTCCACAGCCATTGGGCCAAGTACAGACCTCCCTCAGCCCTGGCTCGTGGACATTCCACACCCTCTTTTTGTACACTGTAGGGAATTTGCTGGCTACCTTACGTAGATTACTTTTTTTTTTTTTCTCGCGCTCGCTGGCTCCGGCATTTTTCTGGTGACAGCTTCGGCTCGGTCTAGGGCTGTCTCAGCCGCCCCCGTTGCGACCCCGATAACCCAGTCCGAGCCTTCCGTCGCGGTGGAGACCGCACAGGCACCGGCATCTCCGTATCGCAAGATGCATCACGAGCGTGTCCTGGGCCTACTAGGTCTCAGGACGACAACTTTAAATCTGGGTCCTTCTCTCCACATAATGCATCATGTTGTTCCCGCCGCGGGGCCTGTTGACATCGCTAAATTCTGCATGGATCGGTCTAGAAGGCGGTGAAATGCCCAGCTCGCATAATATTTCAGTATTTAACCTTGAAATCCCTGCTCTGACTTCCAGTCAGGACCCCCGTCTTCTTCATCGTGTCGTGCACCTGGCAACTACGCTCCATTTGGCACATCCTTTTCCAATAACCCATCTTAGAAGTCACCACTGCTGGGCTTCTCCTTGGCTTGTCCATCATCATGTCGTGTAGTTTCGACCCTTTGACGGCTCCATCATACTCCGTCAAGGAAGGAAATGGATGGCTAGCCGTCTTCAATCCTGATGCCCGGCGTCAGATGGATGTGCAACTCCGCTTGGCTTGTACCCTTGACGGGTTCGTTTTCTCCCATTATGGATTCCAGTTTTTCTCAACCTTGACGAACAGGGTTGTTTGCTGCGTGAAGTTCTCTTTAGATGGATCATTGCTTGCAGTTGGGACAGACAACGCAGTCGTCCTATACAATATTGAACGGCAGACAAAACTGACGTGAGTCCCTTGTCGCGTTCCCTTGTTCCTGTGCTCAATGACCGTAAATCACAAGCTTCTCACTTGGGACCGACCAAGACGGACGAAAAGCCAATCTCGTCCGTAGTGTCGCTATAAATCATGATAACAGACTCCTTGCAGCAGGGTCTGAGGACAAATGCATTCGCGTGCGTGAAGTGCCAGTGCCCCTGTGCGCGTCCCACCTGACAGCCAGCCAATAGATTTGGAACATCGAGACAGGCGGCTTCCTTCGGACGCTATGCGGACATACTGGGGAGGTCTATGCGCTGACATTCACGCCCAATTCCCGATCCCTGCTCTCTGCGTCGGGTGATCATACCGTCAGATGCTGGGATGCGACACAATTCTTGGCAGACACGGTACAAGTCCCTCAACATATTTGCCGTATTCTTCGACCCGCGACCCCAGAAGACAAATCATTGAAAAAGGTGGTCTTCACCTCAATTGCAGTCGACCGCAGTGGTTCCTTCGTCGCCACCGGTTCACTGGATAGCATAATTAGAGTTTGGGACATATCCTCGGACTCGGGGTGCGATCAACCGATCGCGGTGCTCCAGGGACACTCAGACGGTGTTTACGGTGTCCAGTTTCTGCCAAATAGCATCGAAGCCTCGACCATATGCCTCGTGAGCGCAAGCCAAGATCGAACGCTGAAGTGCTGGGAGCTTTCTCCGGATAAGAAGCAATGTAAATGCAAGTCGACATTGAGCGGGCACCAGGTGCGCCGTCTTGTATACTGCAAGTACATAATTAACTTACTCTTATAGGACGCGATTCTGTCAGTGTCCGTACTGCAAATAGGCCGAGAGCAACGTCTCGCATCATCGTCCCGGGATGGGACTGTTCGACTCTGGGACCTGAGGAGTGGCACCCCATATTTCATGATCCAGGGACACACGGACACTGGTGCGTAATTCTTCCTATGATCCACTCCCGCCTTGCTGACGTATTGTCTCCTCCCAAAGTTACCTCAGTGGACCTCAGCAGCGATGGGTCTGCGCTGGCTTCCGGAAGTGGTGACCATCACGTGCGGATCTGTACGTTCGCCCGTCTTAGCGTCAGAGTCTGTCAGCTGCTCAAGTGGATCGGGCCTCCACGCAGGGAATTACGTGCTACAATGATGCCAACGGAGATACCCACTATCACAGACACTTGCCAATGCGAATACAGGTTTGGTCCAATAAGTAGGAGATTTACAAAGGATTTGGGTGGCGGATCTTGGATACGGTATACCCATTTACTAGTCATCAATGCTGGCTGTGTGTTACTCTTCAGTGGTACTTCTTAATTGTTAGATAGCTTACCTATCTAACAATTAAGAAGTACCACCGAAGAGTAACACGCAGCCAGCACAACCCTCTCATCAACATCATTCTATTCCTCTCCTCTCTCTCAGCCTCTGCCAAGTGCTGATAGAACATTGCTTTTGAAAGAAGACATGGTTGACTGTTGCAGTATTTTTGGCACAT
>JBBPKG010000274.1:21753-35041 GCA_038089115.1 Fistulinella cinereoalba | reverse complement strand
CGGAAGTTGAATGTGGAGAATGGTTACCAGTTGGATATGTCGCGTCTGATCTCGACACGACTGGCCTTGATTATAGGGTAGGTCATGCTGAATATTTCCGTGGGCTTGGAGATTCAATTGACGGCATTTGAATGAAGAATGTTCCGCCCCTAACTGATCGCGACTGTCAGTCGGAAATTTCGTGCAATAGGCTCTATGCTTGAAGGGCAAATTTTTGGGACTGCGTGGGCTACTGCTTGCAGCGATTGATGTACTGTTTTACACCTAATTCAAATTGTACTAGTAACGGCAATCGATGTTTTTGAACCGACCAATTTACTGTAATCAGGACCAGTAGACCAAAATTCTGGTCGGATTGATCACCCCTTCGCATGCCGGTGCTCCCTGGAATCCCACTATCGAACGGTTTTGGTCTCCGGGGGCTTCCGAAGGTGCGATCCAAACGTCTGGATTCGGGACTAGGAGGAAAGAAGGTGAGTTGATAAGAGAAGGTGGCATGAGTCAACCCTCGCTGTCCCAAATTCACGCAGGTAAAAATAGGTAAACCTGTTTCCAGGGCCGGTCTGTCCATGACCATCCTTTTACTTCGGGGGCCGGGATTCGAAATTCCGGAACACTTAGGCAGACCAAGCCAAGAGCAGGCAGTCCCCACGTCGTTGGTGGGCTAGAGCTAGTAGATGCCGTTTGTTCTCCACGTTGTCTTGTCTTGTCTTTCTATCACTGAGGTTCAGCCACAGGTGGGCAACATGGCAACTGTACTACCATCCTTTGCACGCCGTCCCTTCTTTCTAGTATCAGTACCAAGCTCAGCGGTCGTATCCTTGGCCCTTATGTTGCTAGGCCATCTGAGAGGCGAGGAACCGTCACAGATGATCTTCAGGGATATATTCAGAAGCCACAGGGAGTGACCGAATGGAGAGGCGACAAAACAGGAATCATAATGGATGTTCTGTATATACCGGGTTTGGACGAGCCGGTGCTTCCTTGATGTCTTGCGATGTGACATTGTTCGCCTGCATATAAGCCGGCTGCGCTGCGCCAGCCTTGTCTCTCGTGCGTTCCTCCTTTTCCCCTCGCGCTCGTGTCTCACTCTCGCTCTCAGTCTTTTTTGCTTCCCCACCTCTCCATAATCGATCCTAGCGTAGGCTTGGTACCCTCGTGCCTCCTTCCTCTTCCGCTCGTGTCACCCTCCGGCACGCTTTGGATCCTCTTACGCTCCGGAAGTCAGATCTCTCCAAATTCTCCTTTCCGTGGAATTCTGACCACTATTGCAGCGTTCACGTAGCCCAAGCAGAACTCAATCCTTCGATATCGGCACTCTGACAGACCCAGAACCAGCCGCGGCTCTCTTTCCCCCGCAGACCTAACCAATGACATCAAAGTTCCAGGCAGAGATTGGTACTTTGAAGGCGTTCAGGGATGCAGTATGGGGTGACCAAGAGGCATTCAAGCCGCAGGGGGAGGATGTTGAATACCTTGACCTCCGTCGGCACCTGCCTGCCATTCGTTTACTTATTGATTCCGCCCAGGGTGATGGCAGGCTGCTAGTTGTCGCAGATTACCGAGAAGCAATTGCAACCTTTCGGTCGGACATAAACATATATAAAGAGGGAGCCCGCCTTGTGGGCAACCGCGGAATTGGTAAGCCGCATACACTATGAAGGATGTCTCGCTGAGTGATGAGCTATAGGGATGTCGCATCTGTCATTATATTTTATTATTGAAAGGCTTCGAGAACAACGGCCTGTGGCCGTTCAGGCTCACTGGACGTCAGGGTACCTGTTGTTTAGTGAACATGGTGTTACCTTACATCGGGACCAAGATGATATCCACCCGCTGATGGCCCTCGGCGATAGTTCGATCATCTGGGCAATTTCGGACAACAACGAGGGTCGTGTAAGCCCCGTATACGCTTTCCTGCGGGCCAGTAATACCCGGGTTTTCCTGTTCTCACTTCCTGTACGAAACGACTACTGGATAGCACAGAGGACCATTCCAGATTACTTTTTAAATCTATGGTCAAAAGACGAAATCCGCAATCTCGCGTACATCTGTCCCCATTGTCTGTCTCAATTCAATTCTAACGAATACCCATAGCAACCTTCGGGGATATCCTACAGATGTTGCGAAACGCCTAACTGACAAGTGGGGGCGTGTTCCATACTTTGTCGTTTGCAACCAAGAGCAGCCTGAGATCATGCAGCTACGTATATCAACCATCATCGAGGATATCAGTACTCTTGGGTCCCAACCTGACAACGTATTCCGAGCTCTTTCAGGACTCGATCTGCCGGTCGATACATCGCCGCAAACAGTGTTCTACGTTAAACCCCGGAACGCGACTCGGAGTCGTCACTCTATATACATCCCGACATCGTATCTACACGAGTGCGTGAGCGATACCATCGCACACGCAGCATGGACGAACACCATCATGGCGTACCGCACCATGGCCACACCTCCCGACACCCGTGCGGCAGCTGGATGGCTGTACGAACAATCCATCCATTACTTTTTCACCTCTCCTTCTCCGGTTGGAAAGGCCATCACGATTTGTGAGACTGAGGGTGCGGGTACGGAGTCGCTCCAGCTTCCTGGTTTGCGGGTTTATAGGGCAAAGACGGACTTGGGGAAACCGCCAGAGTCCCCGTTCTATTGGCAACCTGAACAACCGAACTTTCCGGGGATCGACAGTGTCATTGTCACCTCAAAACGCATATTTGCCATTCAAATCACCCTTAGCAGCTCTCACTCGGACCCACAAGACGGCTTGAACACCCTGTGGCATCTGGCGGGAAGCAGCTTGAAGAATGATGTGGAATGGAGGATGCTCTTCGTCGGTCCCGATACGCGCCGTATAGAAAACGCCGCCAATGCGTACCGAAACAAGTTGAAAGCCGGCCCCCTGACCCGGCGGAGAGTCGTGCGGGTCGCATAAGTGTCGGTCCTTCCAGGGGTGGCCGCATGCCTGTTGTAAAGTGAGCCATTGACTTTTTTCGACGTCGACATGTTTTTGATCTTCATCCCACAAGAACCATCTCTTCTACTAATTACGTCTCTGCTGGTTGTGATTTTATGACTTCCTGTCAGTAAGCGCTTACATGATCCTATGATCTCTGAGTTACTATTTTACTCCAGAGTTAGTGGCCAGTCTTGCTATTCCCTTCCCACACAAACCGATGTCACCACGTCCGTATCTGCGGACCTTTCCAATCAGTGTCATTCCAACCAGCGCCATCGCCCCTCCGACCCGGAGTCATGCAGCAAAAGATTTTATATTCACCCTAGCATAGTAGGTTTTGGTCGGAGTCGACCTGGGACGCGATCACAACCATCTCGAAATCCCCTTCGTAAAATTTTTACTTTACCCTCGTCTGCACCTAATTTGATCGCGAGTGAATGCACCCGCTGACACGAAAGCGACTACCTTGAGTCATTTCGTCCACGACTTCTATAACTCTAATCGTCGCGTTACCGTAACAGGATACCTCGTGGTTGAGTTTGGTGATGGGACCTAGGATGGAGTGTGAGCGAACGTTTCGGGTTGTGGATATGTGCTGGAGCGCATCGCCGTCGCCGAGATACTTGGTCTCGTGATTGTAATTGGGCTGCGGCTCGTCCTCGGCCAGAAGTACAATCCACTGATTGTTGTCATCCTTGTAGTGGGAACCTGTTACTTGCTGTTGCGTTGAATCAAGCGGGTATTTTGTACGTGCGAATGGAGCAAACCGCTACCCTGGTCGATGTTCTTGAGTGTGATTTTGGAACCATACGCGACCTCTGGCCGGAGTTTATGGCCACAATCTATCCAAAGAATGGTATGACGCACACCAAACGGGCCACTAGGAACGTCGTTACCGGAGAGATGTGCCTAGAAGAGAGAACTCATCTGGGAGTCACCAGGTCCGCTGTGATTCAAGACGAGGAAATGTAAACCAGCATGGGAAGGACGATCAGACAGGGAAACCGTGCCTCCCAATGACGAAATTGATCATGCTGAGAAAGGGAAGTCAATAAGTATAGGATACAATGTGCGCTGAGCCGCCATGCGCAAGCCACGAAACTTTTGATATCCTTGATCATGTACAGAACCACGAGTGTGGTGAAGAAGAATTCGACTCATTTGGCGCTACGCGTTTGAATGGTTGAGCATTGGTTCACTCCAGACACGACGGTATCTTACTACCTTGTAACACAGCTGATCGAGATGCCAGTGAGGGTGAGTCACATTCACCGGGCTGGAGAAAAAGAGCTACAAACGCGTATGCCTTTTGTTGCGTCCAGTGATCCGGGACCCGTCACCATGCGACACTCAGATGACATCCAACAATTCACTCCATCAATAGGGAACTCACCAGAGGGAACAGAGTACCTTTCCGTCGCACAGATAAGCCATTTCCTGTATTGTTTCGGACCCATTTTGAGGACCGCACTCGAATGATCCGTGGATGATTTAGGAGTGCGTCGCTGAGATTTATCAGCATCCTGGCGTGCCCAGATGCAATCACCTACTGAGGACACTCGTGCTTGCCCGTAAATGCATCCACCATGTTTGCATAGTGCTTCCTGAGATCGGGGGCAGATGAAGATGACGACGAGGTAATGGATATTGTTTTGCCCTTGTGCATAGCGTACTCTTGTCCCATCAATTGGAAACCCGTTTGCGGTGTTAGCTGAGAATCTGATGCACGCACCTGATGGAAAAGTGCCAAGCTCTGTGCGATAGGGACACTGTTTGAATGACCCATTCACTGGGGAGGGGCACCGCCACGGGAGAGGGAGTGTATTATGTAATGTTTTGTCGGTTGCTTCAAGCTGGAGAGTGGATCAAATCCCGCCCGCGCTCGCCGTCGCCCTCGAGCACGAACGAGCCCCGACGCCCCCCGAGAACACGAGCCCCCGCCCCCGCGCCCCCCAGCCACCGCCCGCCCATGCAGCGCGAGCACGCCCGCCGCGGCTTCGCTATATAAGTCTCCTTTCTTCTCCTCGTGCCGCCCGTCCTGACACGTCTCGCGTCCCCACCAGCCACCAAAAGGTCGTCCTCGAGATTGACTTCGCAGGCGCTCTCTGGGTGCGTCGCCCGGACACCCAAACGAGCGTCTCTCACCACAGCATCCCCTCCAGGGATACACTGAAATCACCGTCATTCCAAACAGCCCCCACCTCCGCACCATCCACCTCCACTCTAGACAGTGCAGTGCGTCCACCTCCCCCTTCCCCCCCTTTGCCGCTCACCCTGCGCGTCTCCAGCGATCCACTCCGTCACCGTTGCATCCCACCACGCCGAATTCGCCCACCACGATCCGCTCGCACACATCAACATCTCCACGCCCCAGGACTGCCACACATACCCAGAGCTCAAGAGAAAACTCTACACCGCACTCGCAGAGGGGGATGAGGGAGAGCTCTCCATCGCCATCCCAAAAGAAGTCTCCCTGCGACAGTCCGGCCACGTCGGACACGCCATACCAAACGGTGTGGCCAGCGAAGGTCCGCCCTCCTTGCATTTTTCGTGCGCTTTCATTCATTATAAACAGTCGCGACCCCCGAGCCCCAGACTCCCGGCCCTTCCCAGACTCCAGCCCCTGGGCCAGAGTTCATGCCTATTGTGGTCCGCATCGAGTATAGCCTCCGCAATCCTGTAGATGGTATCCAGTTTGTCCTCCCCACGGACGCGTATCCATTTGTAAGTAATCCAGCGGGCCCACACGCTTTATCGAGATCCTCATCCATCTCAGCGTGTTCCCCATGCATACACCATCCCTTCATCCCCCGACTCTGCCAGATGTTGGGTCCCCTGTGTCGATAACTTTTGGGAAAGATGCACTTGGGAATTTGAATTTGTCGTTCCGAGGTACCTCGAGGAACCTGACGTGATGCAACGAGACGAAGACCCCGATTTCAACGACCGACAAGACGCCATACCCACTGTCGTCGTTTGCAGTGGCGATTTCGTCGAACAGGCAGGTCTCTCTTCCGTACAGTTCCGCAGCACGCTCACTGCCTTTGTAGGTCGCTCACCCTAACAACTCTAATAAGACCATCTTTCTCTTTTCCCAGGCAGTGCTAACGTCGGTGCAACACGTCGCTTTCGCCGCAGGGCCCTTCCATGTCCATTCCATCGCCGCAGATTCTTCAGAAGAGGCTTCAGGTGTCACCCAGCCCCTCATGCATGCATTCTGTTTACCTGGTCAAGAAACGGTGCTGCACACCTCAACGTCGTTCCTACGTTCTGCGATGAACTTTTACAGCACAGATTTCGGCTCTTACCCGTTTGGTTCATTCAAGGTAGTCGCTGTCGATGAGATGCCAGTTCAACGATTAGATAGTGCAACACTCTCGCTGGTTACCACTGATCTTCTCCACGGCGATGATGCCATCGAACAATTGCTGGAGACCAGACAGGCGCTTAGCCACAGCCTTGCATGTCAATGGATGGGCATCAACATCCAGCCCAAGGCGTGGTCCGATATCTGGCTCGTTCACGGGCTCGCTCTCTACATCACAGGCCTCTTCATCCGCAAATTACTCGGCAATAACGAGTACCGCTACCGCCTGAAGCGCGATATGCAACGTGTCGTTGAATGGGATAATGGTTCTGTGCCACCCATTTGTCAACCTCAGCATCTTGATCCTCCCGATGCTGCTACGCTCCCGTTCGTTAACCTAAAGGCACCCCTTGTACTCCACATCCTCGACCGACGGTTGGGCAAGTCCGGCACATCCCTCGGTCTCTCTCGTGTTCTCCCAAAGGTCTTTCTCTCTGCGATCAGCGGCGAGCTCCCGAACAATTGCCTCTCAACACACTCCTTTCTTCGCACGTGTAGGAAGGTGAGTGGTATTGATCTGCGCTCGTTCGCAGAGCAGTGGATATATGGCAGCGGATGCCCCGCATTCGGTTTCTCTGCGTCATTCAATCGCAAAAAAATGGCTGTAGAGATTACTATGCGACAAGAAGCTCCTGCCTTCAAGGCTTTGGAACACAACGAAGTATCGAAATTGTTGTTCAAGCCTGTCCCATTTTTCGAGGTTTGTTTAACCAACTGGTTAGTTTCTACGGCTCTTACCAATCCAATAGGGCCAAATGACTGTCCGCATACACGAAGCTGACGGGACGCCTTACGAGCATGTGCTTGACATTAGGTCTCCGTTCAAGCGGTACGAGGTGCCCTTCAACACAAAATACAAGCGTATCCGTCGAAATACCAAGCGGTACCTCGCCCGTCAAGCAGCTGCGCAGGCAGCCGCAGAGGGCGACGCCGAGGCTGCCGAAGCTATCGGTCTCATCGACATGGGATTTGGGCTGGAAATCTGGGAAAAAGAAAAGGAACGAGAGATCTGGAAAGTGGCTGACTGGACGGAAGAGGATGAGCAGGTTATGTCTGGTGCCACGTACGAATGGATTCGAATGGACGCCGACTTTGAGTGGATCGCTGCTATTGCATTCGAACAGCCGGATTTCATGTGGGTCTCTCAACTTCAACGGGATAGAGATGTCGTTGCGCAGCTCGAGGTGTGTTCATTCCGCGTGGCCCCATCGAAATGTGGCTGACCCTGCTCCAGGCTATCCATGCCCTTGCCAAACAACCGACCGCAATCGTTTCTAGCACGTTTACGAAGACCGTCCTTGTCTCTAATTACTATTATCGAATACGATGTGAGGCCGCTGGTGCGCTTGTCAATGTAAGTAAACAGGTCCTTCTTCCTTGAAATCACGAGTGACATGCCGGATAGTGTGCCATTCGGCGCCTGGAATTTTTGGGTCTTTTCCATCTCTTCAAACTCTTCTTAAAATATTGCTACGAACCCGAAGATGCAAACCAAGACCTGTTCATACATAATTTTGTACCTAAACCAAACGACTTTTCTGACCTTTCGGAGTACTTTGTTCGCAAGGTACGGCAAGACATGTTCTTATTCTCGAGTTGGTGCTTATGTCTCATGCAGGCGCTTGTTCACGCCATTTCTCAAGTGCGCTTTGAAAATGGTAAGACGCCTACGGTAGTTCGACAATTTTTGGTGGACCAGCTTCGATATAATGATAACACTGCAAACTCAGTATGTGTTCTTGCAGTCGAGACCATGCACCCGCTCATTGGCACGAAAGTACTCTGACGCTTCCTATATTTGCACTCTCATCTCGACTGCGGCCTGTGCGACGGTTTCAATTGCCCCACCAGAACGGGGTGAACTCTTGAAAGAGGAAGTACGCTCGGAACATACTGCCGAGGACGCTAATCTGTTGAAGCAAGCGGTCGCTGAGATTAGCAGATACCGGAGTATGGATAGGCTCATTCCATCACCTCATAATATTGTCACGGTCGCAGCCTTGGAGGTTAGTTTCCTCGTCATTGAATCGCGACTTGTTCACGAATGAATCCTAGTTTTACCTTCTCTTGACCGCTGCTAATTTGCTTCCGAACGATCTGAGGGTGTTCTTCCCACTCACCCGGTGTGTGACACGAAATGAACACCTATCTTGTGTTGCTCATCTACATCAGCGAGGGAAATTATGCTCAAGTCCGCGTCGCTGCGTTTGATGGACTTTTCATGTCCAAGTGGTACACTCCCGCGATTATGCGATATGTGTTGGCGGTGATGGCCAATGACCCTTCGCGGGTTGTCCGTCGCCATGTGGCTCGATGCGCATGTCAAAGCTTGGCCCTTTTGGTCTCGATGGGCGAGATGAAGAATGCACTCAAAGACTCGGAGTCGTTGCTCATCGAGGAGGACGGTTCGTTGCCACCTCAAGCTAAGGAAGTCAAGAAAAGCGACGTGGACCTCATGATCAAGGTCCTGCGCAAAGATCGTGAGATTGGAAAGAATGAAGTATTGCGCGAATTTATGATGCCCATCGCACTGTACGTGACGTTTATACATGACCTCTGGCGCATCTCATTTTGAGTGCCAGTGCTCCCGACGTTGACCAAGAGGTTCGGTGGGGCGTGATCAAGCTCGCGGACATGGTCCTAAGAGGTGTCGAAGAGACGCCGCCCAAGGTGACCATTCATCTCCCGCCGACGCCTGTCGTGGAACAGGCCCCTCAGCTTCCTCCGGTCAAGGTACCTGCCAAGGTGCAGCGGCCGATCAAGACTGGTGGTCCACCTCAACGTCCCCATGCGCCAACGGCAACGCCTGCTCCACCCAAGCTCAAAATCATACCCAGTGCAGCCCGCACGTCGACCCCGTCTGCTGCCACCGCCATGCCTGTCACACGCTCTGCGATGCCACCCCCGCCCGTGCCTGCAAAGGCCAAGTCAAAGCCAAAACCCACGGGCGTCGCTAAGCAGGCTCATGTTCCCAAAGCGCAGACGCGTGGCATGAGCGTGAACGACTTGCGCGCTTGTCGCAATGGGCTGAAGAAATTGAAGGTCAACAAGAACGCTATGTTGTTCATGCAGCAGGTCGATCCGGTGCGGGATCATGTACCCGAGTGAGTCTCCCTCTCATTCATCGTTGGTGATCTGTGTCGTGATGGACTTTTTGTTAGTTACTATGAGGTGATCAAGAACCCGATGGATCTGAGTACCATGGGCGCGAAGCTGGAGGAAGGTCATTACAAGGACCGTTTCGCCTTTGAAGCCGACTTCCACCTCATGATTGCGAATGCGAAACTGTACAATGTTGCTGGGAGCTATGCGCACACCGAAGCCATACTCTTCGAGACATTCTTTGAGAAACGTGAGTGCCAACCTATCTGGGAGGTGCCTCTCGCTGAACGCTATGGGGCTCTAGTATGGAATCGGATCAACAAGACTCTGGAGGCTGCCAACAAGAGCGGGGAGTCGCATAAGGAGTTGCCCTCTGTTGTCGTCAAGCCAGTGCCTCAAAAGCCTCAGCAACCTACCCGAGCTTCCGCCGCAGGGCCGGCACCTTCTGCCACCCCCGCCGAGCAGCCACGGCCGATCATCAAGCTCAAAGTAGGCGGCGCTCAAGTAAAACCGACGGAGAAAGCCAACGAGAAACCGGCGGTAGAAAAGCCGGCGGAGAAATCGGCGGAGATTTCCAAAGCGTCCAAGTACAAATCTCGCAAGCCAAAGATTCCAGACGAGGCGCCACCACCCTATGTTGACGACGGGTCTCACGACCTCCTCCAGGAGGTTATTGCGATCGAACGGGAGAAGGACGAGAAGCGTCAACGCAAGATAGCCGAGTCAAGCAGGGAAACGCCTCCGGCCAAGGCGTCAGGCAGCGGTCCTCCCGGGAAGCGTCGGAAACCAAACGGCGAAGGCGAGGAAGACAACGTTTTGGCGTTTGCGGCGCCTTTATCGAGAAAGGACAGGCCGAGCATGCCCCCCAGTAGCACGAGCACGCCTGCACCCGAACGATCTTCTGCGCCCACGCCGAAGACGGTTGCGGCCCCACCTCCTAAGCCCAAGAAGAAGGGATCTGATCCTATCCCAATACCCATCCCAGCTCCGGAGACTCCGCACATCTCCAACAAAGGTAAAGAGCGGGAAGTTACTAGCATTCAACCTGCGCCGTCAAAGCCTCGGGCTTCGTCTTCAGCCACTCCAGTGAACGAAAAGAAATGCCGAGACGTATTACGCGCGATCGCGAAACTTCCCGAGTACACCATCTTTGGCCAGCCCGTAGACCCGGTGAGGGACGGCTGTCCTACGTAAGTTTGGGTCACACGAGTGGAATGTGCTCCGCGGTACTGACCCGATATCCAGTTACTTTGAGGAGATTACACATCCCATGGACTTTGGCACGATGGGCCAAAAGTTGACCGAAGGCAAATATGCCACGATGGAGGACTTTGCCAAGGACACCGACCTCGTTTTTAGCAACTGTCGTAAATTTAACCCTGCCACGACATACCCCGTCACCTGCGCTGATGCGGTGGAGAAGGCATTCAGAAAGGAATGGGCCAAGGCGTATGAGCGAAAACTCTCTTGGGCAGAGAAGCGCAGTTTGCAGGGACTGATGACGACATTGGTCAAGGAAGACATGTAAGCGGTGGTCCGCGGCTAATGTGTTCGGCTGTGCTTATCCTCTTTATCTAGCTCGTTTGTCTTCAGGGACCCTGTCGACCCTGTACTGCTAGGGATCCCAACATACTTTCAAGTCATTCCTAAAAAGGATGCAAGGGACCTTCGAACCATTCGTACCAAGCTGGATAGCGACAAGTACGATTCGATGGATGCTTTTGAGGCCGACATGGAGCTGATGATTCGGAACGCGATCACGTTCAACGGTCCTGACTCGGAGGTGGGCAAGATTTCGTACGTGGTCAGAGATAGGTACAAGGACATGTTGAGCAACATCAAGAGTGGCGGAGGGACGAAGAAGCGCAAGGAAGGGGAGAGTTCCAAACCGACACCGCAGCCCACCAAGAAGCTAAAGATCGTTTGAGACGCCTACAATATTATGGCTGGGATAATACGCTTGTAACTTTTTTTTTTAACTTGCTCTGCCTATTTTTGCTGTGTTATATGCTCTGCGTTCGGGGAAGTAGTTCAGTCTTTTTTACCCTTGACGTAGCGTCGTCGTCGGTGGTGACATCTTTGGAACACATGGCAAAACGAGCCAGCCAGTGGCACCCATTGCGCACACCATCTCCATGTCGCAACCAGGACAGCGAAACCATGCCAGCGACGAGATTGATCCCATATGGACCTCGAGCCGAACGGCGCGCCAGATATACGCACTCGGTCAAGTAGAACGGGTTCGCTGATCCGTCCCAAGCGCCCTGCCCTCACGTTGACCGAACCACCACCAGGACATTGGACGCCTGCTCTCTCTCGCCGCGTCGTCCGTGTCGCTGCTCACGCTACCACAGACAGACGAGCACGACGACAACCTCCCGCAAGGGGAAGAACGCAGCGAGCAGTTCGTGCTCGAAGTGAGCGAGTACTTTGAGCGGCTCGATGTGCGTCTCCTCGCCCCCCTAAACCGACAGCCTGTCTTTACCCCGTCGAGCACTTAGGCCGTGCAGGTCGCCATCCGCTCGTCGCTTGCACACATACGACAGTCTCGTATTGCCCCCTCCGCGATCAATGCACCACCCCCCGGATTCGCACCCCCCTCGCTGGGCGTGACGATCCCCACGGAAGGCGCAGAGGATGCCAGTCTGGGGTTACAGGAAGAGAGGGTGGGGCGTGATGCATGGGTGGCCATCCTGAATGCCCTCACGCGCCTCAAGGCCGCACGGGCACAGGAGGCGTCCGCCGGTAAACCGTCAGGGTCTGAGGCCGATGACTCACACATGAACGTCGTGGCGTAGATATGGACAGACGGGAATAGCAAGAATGCAGTCGACGGAGGCGCCGCGGTATTGCAGAATGACGACGAGATGAAAAAGAAAAAGAAAAAAAAAGGGACCTCCGATGTTGGCGGCGTCATTGTTCCAAACCTACGCCCAGCCACGTATGTACTAGAGCGTCTTGGCTGGTCCGCTGGCAGTGCGGGCGTAGCGCTACAGAAAGATTGAGAGAACTTCTTCGATACTTTGTCCGAGTATTGCTCTGGAATGAATGAAAATAAAGATGCCATGACCCTTGCTCTCAGTTTGAATCATATCCGGACACTTTACAGTGTCGCTTCTGTGAGTTCTTTCTCAGCCTCCGCGAGCTCATCGTCTTCGGCGAACTCTGGTCTGGATTTGACGGAATCCTGTGTCGAAGCGTTATTCTCTCTGCCTTTCGGTTTGATACGATCGGTGGGCGTATAGGAGCCCTCAACGTCATGCGGAATGGAAGGGCGACGTACGATGAGCGTATTCAAGTCCTGGATCCCCTTTCCCAGACGATCACCCGTGTCCTTGATCATTCTCTGAGACTCTTCCAAGATCCTTTTCTAAAAAGACAAGATCGTTCGACCCCGAATGAGCATCTCATTTCCGTGCTGTGCCCCCCCCCCTCCCCACACACACACACACGGACGACACGACCCGGACGCACGCAGCGGCTTTGAAAGGCGCACAACGATATCGGAACAAGTGGCGTACGTAGGGCAATGTGCCATGCGTGTGTGTGGGTGTAACCACAACAAAACAAGGTTTAGGAACGATGGGAGTAACGTACAGCATTCTTGATCTCCCACTCATCGCCGTTCTCCGATTCGATTCGGTCGAGCTTGCGCTGCCCATCTTCCGCTTCTTTCCTGTACAGGCGATGTTCCTTGAGCAGCCTGAAACATGTTCAATAATAATAATATTTTTTGAGAAATGAAGTGACACCGGTCAGCGTTTCCGAGATGCAGTATGGTAAGATAAGCGGAAATATCTCTCGTACCGTTTGACGACCCCAACCTTGATTTTCAGCTGACGGTGGACGGCTAACTT
>JBBPKG010000274.1:8465-21656 GCA_038089115.1 Fistulinella cinereoalba | reverse complement strand
ATTTTTTTGAGAAATGAAGTGACACCGGTCAGCGTTTCCGAGATGCAGTATGGTAAGATAAGCGGAAATATCTCTCGTACCGTTTGACGACCCCAACCTTGATTTTCAGCTGACGGTGGACGGCTAACTTCTTAGAATCCGCTACCTTGAGTGCTGACATGGCGTGTCGGTGGCAGGTCGTGGGGGAAACAGAAATCTGATCAACGGCTAAGCGAGCCTCATGCATTCCACGTTTAGCTTCCCTTCATCGATCACGCTATCACTCGGCTTCAGAATGTATCACACGCTCAGGGAAGGGAAAGTGATAATCGTTTCAAAGACTATAGGTTAAGAAAACAGCAGTGCTACATCATCGATGACGCAGTACAGCAGCTTGGTGCACGTCGAGAACCAAGACAGATACACACAATACCTACAAGTTAAACGAGAACTGAAACGACTAGCGCGCGTGCAGTCAAGGAGAGGTAAGGTAACCAGACACGAAATGCCAGGGCGAGGCGAGTCGTAATAGCATGTGCAAGACGCGTGCAGCGACGATAGAGGGGGGGAGGGCGTCGAGGAGGGCGTGACAAAGGCGAATGAAGACAGTCCAGAGTGTTCCATGCCTGCAAGCAGGCGGGACGGAGCCATATGCATCCGCTCAATCTCATCAACATCACAGATCCGCTCGAGGAGCTCAAGCACAACCGCGTACAATCGACTAGCGAAGGACGCGGAGCGAGCGCAGCAGGAACGACATCGTGCGATGTGACGGAAGAAAGAGTTATCGGGTCCAGAGCGATCTTCATCAACAGCCCTCGCGATCCCCGTTCCGTGGATCCCAACCGACAAATACACCAGTGTACATTGACGTCTCGCCACTACTCGCCAAAGGTCTGGAGGGTAGAAGGGAGGAGGGTCGTAAAGCAAGCGGTGATCAAGCGCTGACTTCGTGACATGACATAAATCAGGGGGTAATAAACAAATGCTGCGTGTGGTGCGGTCCTCATCAAGTATGTGCTGACAGTAGCTAAACCGGCCATGGTGAGGAGAGATGCGGAGGTGATGATGCCAGTGTATCGGCTCGCACGAGGCACGTAACCCCAACTAAGAGGTCGTTCGCCTACAAGTGCGCATGGACTGAGTTGGCTTGGGAATGGAGGGACAGGGCGGCGAAAAGGCAAGAAAGAACGCGCAAGCATCACAAGACAAGCACGCCACTCGCATGAGCGACGCGACCAGACTATCTTGGAATGCCGCGGTCTTGCGTCGGTGTCCTTGTCAACTTTTCCGTCAACCAAGACCAGGGAGTCCAGTGATCATGTAGATCTCCAACTCAAGGCGACCATCTGGTCGACAACTAGCGCCGAGCAGAAAGGCAGGCCAAGAGTGAGTGGCGCGGCCAGTGAACCAAGGGACCGGTGAAGTGGTAGCCGAGCTGAGGGACGCGCAGAATGAGGTGTCGTAAACAATGCGGAATAAAAAAAAAGTGCGATGCTAAGTGTCCATTGTAATGATGCGACCTGCGATCCAGGCAGGTATTCCAGTCGTGCGAGTCATCTCTGCAATAATAATCCGTAAAAGATAATGTAACCGGCGTCGCGGGGCGTTTTTGAGGTCCGAGACCGTACAAGAGGGCAACAATCAAAAGTTGGACTGTGATTGTTGGGAAACAGCTGCGACCGCGGCGGCAGCGGCAGCGTGCCGTTGCTCGGCGGTGCCAAGCATCAATGCCTCATTGACACTAGATCAGGTATGAGCCAAGATCATATATGACGATGAACTTCACTCACGTGCGGAGTCGTTGTACCTCGTTCTCGGCCTGTTGGAGCCTCGTCTGGAGCTGTTGGGCGGTCATCTCGAGATACTTGACGTGGGTGGTGGCGCGGTCGAGTAGAGAAACCTTGCTCGACTTCTGGTTGGAGACGGGGAGGGCATCCTTGAGCCTGCGGTAGCCGTCGCGGAGTTCATCGCGACGTCTCTGCTCGGACTCGATGCGTTGACGACGGATCGTCTCGCGGCGGGCGTCGGTTGCGTTTCCAGTAGGGATTGCGGGCTGGAAGTCGTCATCGTCCTCATCAGAATCATCGTTGCGAGACTTGCGTCTCGGGGTCTTCGCGGCCGAGCGCGTAGCCGGAGCAGCGATGGGGTTGAAGCGATGGGAGCGGGGGACGGAAGCGTAGGGGACGCTGTGGACGGACGAGGGAGAATGCGTGCCACTGCCGCGGCTGCGCCTGCCAGAAGTGAGACCATCGGAGGAGAGCTCGCCGCCGGAGAGGTTGTAGATGGCGGGAGGCGAGATGCCGTTCTCAGGAGGAGTGTAGGGACGGCCAGGGGAGGCGGTCGTGTAGTTGGCGGAGGGGGTGTACGAGTACTCGCCGATGGTGTTGGTCAAGTTGAGGGTGTTGAAGTCAAGACGGGGAGAGGAAGACGAGGGGCCAGGGACTGCAAAAGATAAGTTGGGGTGCAATCGGGGTAGCGAGATACTTACGGGCCATGGTAGAGACGCCATAGGGGGACTGCGGGTACTGAAGGTAGGGCTCGAGGTTGGAGAGGGAGTCGTAAGCGAAGGGGGGATCCATGAAGGTGGTGGGGCTGCGGGGGTGCTCGAGGAGAGTGGAATCCATTGGAGATGCAGAGACGAGGGCGTGAATGAAGAGGACTGGAATACGAGGAGACCTGATATACGGTCGGGGGAGGCGCAAGTGATTGTCAGTCGAAGACTTACGTGAAAACAACAAAGAGCCGGCGTTGTCGTCCCAACCGCACAATAGAGCACAAGCGCAAGAAGAAGAAGAAGAAAGAAAAGAAAAGAAAAGAAAGGTCGGATGGGGGGGAGGAGGAGAAGGTCGGTCGGACTGTCGAAAGAGGGATGGGGACAGGTCGGCGAGCCCCCCGCCTAAATATCTAGCAAGGGGAGAGCCAAGGTATATATCCCGATATGGGTTTTCATTCGCACGAGTACATAAATGAGAATCTGGGTATTTTGGCGGCCTCGTGTGCGGAATTTGTAGTCCCTGCAGGCGGATGATATGGAACAATTAGATAATATTCCCATATGAAAGGGGCAAGGGAGACCCGAAAGAGCGGGCGAGTTGCCCGGTGCCCTGCCGTGTTCCGGGTTTGGTTGTCGGACTACGCCTTGGCTGTCCCAATTTATCTCCGCACCGCTTTTTCCGTCCACCGCCCCGCGGGTCCGGCACGCCCCCAGCAAGATCCGGCACACCCCCGAGGCTGGCCGCCCGGGTCTGGGACTGTCAGTCCGGCCTGAACCCCTCTCTGCAACGTTTTCTTAATTTCGCACCGCCATTGCGCCTACGCCGCATCATCCATCCACCGATCATATCTCGCCTCGTCATCTTCATTTCCTCCCCTTGTTTCCCCTTCTCATCCATCTTATCACATGTCCGTCTGCTTCCAAAAAATATTTACTGCCCATGCTCCCCGTGGTAAATCCAGAACCCGCCTTTGTTCTTCAAAGGCCTTAGTGCGCGCCTGATCGGGCGGAGGAAACGACTCTGCCGTCACCGCTGAAGTCATACGCAGATCCGTGCGACTGATTCCCCTCGACACGCAGCCCGACCCCTGTTATCACACTCCACTCCTTCGACTAGCACTTCGCGATCGATGGCGGTCCATCTGAAATGTACCTCCGTAACCTATCATCACCAGAAGCGGCTCACCCATACCGCTTACCGTCCTCCAACGGCAAATCCAGTCTCTCTCCCACCCCATCAGGACGGCACTGACGTGACCCTACCCACGTAATTAGACTTTAAGCAAGCACGCGCGCCAGCAGCTGGCCTCTCTCCTCTCTCGGTAATCCGGATGCCTCGCACTCCCGATCATATATATCACCGATCTTGTCCCTACGCAATCCTTCATTCCCCGCGGCGTTCACATCCTCCCCTCGACGCAGGGGAAGGAAAGAAGCCAAGCTTTGTACTTTGTCCCATATACTCCGTTGATCGGGTCACCTCTCCATCGATATGTAAATGCCTCGAGCATGTAATAATGTCCCCTCTTCCTCACGTTAAGCACACGCCCCGAATGGTTGCCGTTCGCCCGATGATACCTGTCACCGATCTGTGGCAAGCTAACTCCAGTCAAAATGCGACTTGATCAGTCAAGGATATACCCTTTGGCGAGCGAAGGTAGCCGTAAGCGGGCGCATCAGCTGCGTGTTCCATTATTTATGACCTATCCCTATAATGGTCATATCAAAAACATTTGCCTGCACCCACAGCTTTCGAGTCAAGAAGTCTCTCTGATCACTCGTCTCCCAGACCGGTGTGACAGACGAGTGTGGCGAAAAGAATAGTCCAGAGTGCCACGATGGGTCGAGTCACGGTCAGCGACATTGCGTTGAGGGTTCTCTTCCATTTTCGAAGCCAGCTCAAATGAACCTCTGATGAAAAAGGGTGGCATGTCCCTTGATCGCTTGCCAACAGAACCCGCCGTTTGAGCGCGGCTAGCTCGCTATTTCCTGTTAATGTTTAGTCTCAGTTCGTACAAAAAGGTACTTACGACCTTGCTGTAGCTTCAGGAACTTGACACTGTCGCCATGGCGGGACGGAGGCACAACAGAAAGAAAAGGCAAGCGTGATATGCCATGAAGTAGTCACACGTGACACCGTGACTATTCATGTATGTGGGTCCTCGCTGTCAATATTCCCAAATCTGCCGCGGGGGCATCTATTGATGATTTTGATATCCGCGAGATCTACGCCGATCTCTTTTTTGTTGCATTTGGTTTCTCTTTCGTGTGACATTTGGAAGTGTCCTCGCAGCAGGTCGGTACGCCACCGTGGCCTGATCAAAAATTCCAGGGTCTCTTATGTCTGTGGCTGGCTTTTACCTCTACCCTTCCCACCCGAAGCGCTTCCTAGTGCCTTGTTCTTGTTCCCCTTACCCGCCTGAATCGCGCTGTCTGCCTGTTTTGGTCTCCCCCGGCCCTTCTTCTGCTCTAGGACAAGCCGCGCCGCCTCGTGTCCGTTTAGCGCAGATCACCATTCTCTCTCTAGAATGCCCAGTTTGATATTCGCTCTGCGCTGCGGTTTTCAGTTCTTGCCTCTAATCAAAAAATGGAACAAGTTTACCTATTTCATTTCCGCCCGAGTGTTGACACCGCATCCCGCTCAATTGGGTAGCTGCCACAGGACTGCTCAATCCGTCTGGGTTCTCCCTACGGCAGTCTCGCTCGACGATGCACGTCTTGACTTTGTTTTATCGGCACCGATCAGTGCTGATCCTGATGCCCAGACGTGCCCTCAGCGGGGGCACGGAGGGGAATCCAAACGTCGGACGATGCCCCGTCGGCCGGGCTAACAAGCGCGCCGGATCCGGCGTTCATCCTCTAATGAGTCATCCCCTCCGCCCAAATCGCACCATCATGCCGCATCTGCATTCTCGTCCCGTTAAGCTCAAGCTCCGAACGTGTCCGGTTCGGTGTCATGCGGCGCACATTTTCAGGGTCGTCACGAGCTGTGTTTTCCAGCGCAGCTGCGTGGAAACCCCGACCCATCGACCTACAGCCTGATCAGAGGATGACATCGCACCTATGATACCATATTTGCCCAGCACATCCGTTTCTGGTCAGCCGTACCTAGGGGCGCGAGAGCTATGCGAGCTAATTACGCCGCGTTCGATGCATACCCAAGGGTCCTAGGCGCTGCAACGGGCTTCGTGGTCTTCAGGGAGGACCCTCAGTTGCGTCACAGCGTCCACATTTCCCGATGGAAGGCCAGGTTTGGTAAGTGGCTGCGACTGACGTTCGCTCAGGCTGTAAGCAATGTTGCGCATCCCTGCATCTTCAATGTAACGCAATTCGCTCAGGGTTCGCGGGTTCGTTGATTTATGATGTGACGCTCTACCGCTTTCGGTTTGCAGGATGCTTTTGAGCTCGCCCAGCTCGATTGCAATCGACATTGCCCTCGCGCACCCCCTCTCCGCTCAGACCCTAGCGCCGAGCGGTCAGCGGGGACCCGCTTCAGCACGTTCATGGTCACGATGCTTATGATGAAAAATCTCCCAAGCGCGAGGCTCGATGATCAGCAGAATACCATGATATTACAAAATGAAAAAAGGATATCTGCACATATGTTATGACTATGAAAACATGGTAGCTCCATGGAAGTAACCGACAACCAGGAGCTAGATCAGTCCTTCGGAAGCAGTCCATCCCTCCCCTCGGTGACACCATTTTTTGGCTCCAGCCCGCAACTAGCGCAGGCACCCGACGACAACAATAGCTCCCCTCTGAAGAGCCAAGGGCCAAATAGTCTCCTCCCTTCCTAAACAGGATGAAGTGAGCAGCTGACCACTCTGCCAGTCGACGGGTGAGCTGTTGTAACAGTCGGCGCATGCGCTGCTTGCTCGTTCCGTCGCGTGTTGTCGTACAGTATTCGTCAAGAATTCGTTCAATCGTGATGTCGTTCCTGCGGTCGTTGCAAGGTAGGTGCACAGGCCCGCGGGGGCGACCAGTGCGTAGCACTAATCGGGATGAGTGGATGTTTGGCCATCGAGAAGGGTGCAATGTGTGTGAGTCATGAGGAAATGAGAAAGAGACCGGGAGAAGGGCGCAATGGGAGATTGTGCGAACTAAGTCCACTGGGGATAGTGCAGGTCGGCAAAGCGGGGCGGAAAGGAAGTCGATGGGCCGGCCTATCGATCAACAAGATGGCACGACCGATAACAATCGCGCGCGCTCCGATTGACAGGATAAGACGTGAGCAGCTGGCCAGCAGTATCGAGTCATTGACAGCGGTGGCAGATGCGAGGAGGAAATGGGGATGAGGTGGGGGAAAGGATCAGGTCCTGCACTATGCGACCAGCGCTGCGAGCTCGACGTATTTTGCACGGAAATTGATGTCGCCCCTCCCTTTGTTTCGCCCGAAGCAGAAATACAAAAATACAGAACATGCAATGAGGCAAGAATATGAAAGAAAGAAGAAATTGAAAAAACGAGAATGGAGGAAGAAAAAAGAATAGCGTCCGACGTGGCAGCGCATTTGATTCGGATACGCGCTAGTACCCTTCCGATGCAGCTGGACTACGAGAGTCCTCCCGCGGGGGTTCCTGTCCTTGAACATGGGTAAGCGAGTGGCTTGGCATGGGGGGCTCGGGTGGGGGCGACAGTGGTCTGCTATCCACGCCATGCATATTGTTGGTGGGTGACGGTGAGTTGTTGACGCCGAGCGAGATCTTTTCATTCACAGCACGCAGCCGCTGGACTTCCTGTTCCAGCACAAGGAGACGGGCCTGCATCTCTTGTGTGGATTTTTCCAGGAAGATGATGTGGTTGGTCGCTAAAGAAGGGGTGAATAGGAGTGTGTGTGCGTGTCCACGGGAGCCTACCTCGCTCGAGCAGCGAAACCTTGCTACTCTTCTGGTTCGAGACGGGTAAGACGTCTTTCAATTTCGCGTAGCCGTCGCGTAATTCGTCTCTCCGCCTCTGCTCAGCCTCGATCCTTTGCCGCCGCGTCGCTTCTTTGCGGGAGTGCGCGAGGTTCTCGATAAAGGTGGCACCCATGTCTTCGTCGTCAGAGTCGTTCAAGGAGCGGCCGCGACCACGCCTGCCAGAAGAGCTCGTGGTGGGGGAGGGGGTCGGGTTGTAGCGTAGAGAGTTGCGATGTACTAGGCTGGTTCCTCTGGAGGACGATGGGGAGCCAGTCCCGCTGCTGTTTCTCGAATGGTGGTAGATGCCGTCCGCAGATGTGTCTGATCCTGAAATGGGAGGGGACAAGGGATCGTACATGTTAGGGGAGGGCGGAGGGGGAGAGCCTGCAGGCAGGGCCATTGACACATGTTGTGGCGATGAGGTGTACACGGGTGGCGGATATTGATGCGTGGACATGAGGCTGAGATTATGGAACTGCAGGCTTTGATGGAGGTCTGGCGCGGATAGATGACCTACATACAAAGTACACGAGCATATTATCAGATCAACATGAGGCCCAGGCGAGCAGCAGACACGAGGAAGTGCACCCACGCGGATGAGTGGCAGGATGCTGAAGCGGATAAGAGTGCTGGCCCGGGTGCATCTGGTGGTTGTACGCGAGCGAGTACGAGGAGTCGGGCTCTGCAGGATAGTAGGCATAAGGCCCCGTCTGGCCGAGATTTGGGGTATGCTCATTGGGAATATGTTGGTTGTGCTGTGGGTGTTGATCCATCGTGTCGTCGTGGGTCTGTCGTGGACTCAAATGAAAAAGGGTAACTCTGAGATCGTGTACGCAACAAAAAGGCAAGAAATGCGGTCGAAGAATAGAAGAAAGAAGCTGGAAACAAGGACAACGGGGTCGCCAAGGAGCTGATCCTCGTTTGCGCTGAGGACCAGAAACTCAGGCTCGACGGGACGCCCAATCCCATTGTCCCCGGCTCCTTCTCACGCATCCTGACTGGGGCCTCCTCCTCGAGAAAATAAATTCTTATTCCCCAACGCTGCCTCGAGGCCGCCCTCGTGCATCAAAATTGAAAATGTAGATCGTCCGTCCAGCTCTCCATTGCACCACAATATCCCTGCCATGGCCTCCGCACCGAAGATCCGGCCCACACAGATCGTCCCTATCGATAGGCCACCGTCGTTCCGACTGTATTCCGACCGCTGTCCAAATGTCCGCATGCTAACCAAATCATCGCTTCATATGCCTTCTCGAACGATCCGGCATCTGGAGCCAGCCTAGGGGAATTTCCTCGCCCAAATCGAGAACCGACTGAAATGAAATGACTGCGTCTCGACGCGAGGCGTGTGTGGACCAATACAGTGAGTGCAAACCCGTCACATGCCTGGGAATCCCACCGGTAGCCATTGCGAACCGACCCTCGATCACGGTCTCGACCACATTCGATGGCGGAAGAAAGAAAGCCAGAAGGTATTATCGAGTGGTATGTTGGGCCATGGACACGAGGGGGCGCTGACCACCGACCGAGATAGAAAACGTAAATATCGCTTTTTTTTCCAGGGTGTCTAAAAGCGATGGGTACTATGGGAAAGGGTTAGTGGCAGCACAGTGAATAGAAACACACCGGAGATTGTGCGACGAAGATGCTGAGCTGGAACGGGTGTCAGTTGTCACAACACTGGTCGTGACGGAGGCGTTAGACAAGCTCGGAAACGTCAGTCTGAGCGAAGCTCGAGAACAGTCATATTGTTGACCACAACGCCTATGAGCCCAGCAAAGCGCAGACATAGTAGTGGCCACAAGGAAGACTGGAAGACGCTCCGCCGGAGTTTGCGAGCATCGTGTTAGCAACTCCCGGTCTATTATGAAGGTCACGTGAGTGCTACTCACAATTTGAAGCCATCAAGCTTCTTTTAAGCTCGTCGTCGAGCTCAGCGGCGACGACGACGACGACGACGACGCCTGCTTTATCCCTGAGCTCCCACATTCTCGACAGCAGTCCACAGTTCGTCGAGGTGCGTCGTCACTCTTGGCCCGGTCTCGCACCTCAACGTGGGGCACATCCAGGGTCATCCGTCCATCACGGTTGCGTTCGTGGGATCAGCAGCGCTGGATCCGACTTTTTAACTGCGCATTACAACGGACGGACGCCTCTCGCCATGCAATCGCAGCGGAATTCTGCTGTCTCCCCGGCCCCAGCTTGGCCACCTCCACGCACACCTCTCCCGCCCCACCGACTTGCAAAGCTGGCCAATGCCCTGGGTATATCTACACCTCTCCCAGCGATCACCATCTCTGCTTCATTATCATCTTCGTCTCGTCCTCATTTAGGCAATTCACCCGCGCCATCAACTACCGATCTCGCATGGCGCTCCGTGACACCGTCTACTGCGACCGCCCTTAACTTGGTATCTCCGGTGCAATCCAAGTACTTGCTACACGTAATACCACCCGTGCACCTCCCCTATGATACTGATACCTCTGATGTCCTCGCCCCTCCTCCTTCGTCCGCTTCTGGTTATCACATCCAGTTCCGCCGCGGAACACTTGTGGCGCTACAGTCCACTCTCCAGGCGCAGCTGCTCGTCATCGCAAGGGAATATGCGTTGCCGAGCACTATGGGAATCGTCCTCTACCTTGTTAATACATCTCCCCAGACCCAACAGAACAGTCCTATGCCTTTCGCTTCCTCGAATTTCGGTGTTACCGGCGGAGAAGAGCCAGGCCCAAGATTGTCAGAGGAGATATGGAAGAATATATGGTCGCGAGTTCTTCACGCGGAACGAGACGACGCCATGGCACTGTCCCGAAGCGGGACTCCAAATCCATTTGGCCTTGGTCTTACAGTGCAGCCCAATGGCCTCCCGCTATCCTTGCGGCCATTACTTACTCCCACGCGAACTGAGCAGCCAGCTCCCCTCGCGTGCCCTATCACCCCCTCCACCTCCACCTCATCCTCTGTGTCCGATACCCGGTCGCACGAGAAGTCCGCGGGTGCCTCGTCGCCACATTCGGAACCAAATACTCCGGATACCTCCCGTTCATCAGGTCACGGACCGCCTGATATAGAGCTACCCGGCTTGGGCTCATCCTCGATCATTCCGATCCTCGCCAAGGTAGAGTTTGACATTGACAGGCGAAAGGCCGCCTGGTATGAACCATGGATGCGCAGTCGACGTATGAAAGGAACCGACAGCCGTTTCGGTCATCGTTCCAATTCTCGGTCCCGCACACAAGGCTCGGACAGCCCTGTGGATGAGAAGCAAGCACCTCATGGTCTTAAATTAGTGCAGAGAATGCAGAAACCACCGTTCCTGCGGTCTCAGCATGACTCTGATGAAGAGGAACAACGTAACGGTGGGGAATATGCACCGCTCTCAGAGTCTCTGAGCGACGATGCCGCTGCACGCATGACTTATACGATGGGAGATGATCCGCTTGGGGATATATTTGGTACCGACGCCGAGGCTTGGGCGGAAATTCACGCAGAATCGGATACCGTGAGACGGAGGATCAATAATCCTAATGTGGTGGAGCTCGCGTTGGATGCAGGGTCGCTTGCTGCTCTTCCCGACCAAAGGAAAGAGGGAGATGACGAGGTGGACGAAGTTCAGGAGGTTCAGGATATCATGCGACGAATGTCGCGCCCCTCTCTCAGCGTATCAATTCCAGATTCTGTACCGTCTGTTCGGAGGTCGACGCCTGCCACCGCCAGCGGAAAGCGGCCTATGCCCCCGCCCTTGAACCTCACTCCCAAATCGTTAACGAACACGTTGGCAGAGGAATTGACAGAGGCTGTCGACTTCCGCAACAAGGAAGGTCAGTCTCTTGAAATGGAGCAAGAGTATCAACGGTCGCGAAGCCACGGAGAAGAGAAACGGGTGGGCACTGTGTTTGAAGACTTGGATCTTGGCTTGGATTTGGGAGATGACGACGAAGAGGTCAGCCACTTTACCCCTGTTTAACTCCTAACTAACCGCTATTCATTACAGTACGATGAGAATGACCCGAATGACCGGCGGCGAAGTCAATATCTCATGAGAGCGAAGCTGGATGAGATTGAAAGGGTGATTCTTGTCAACTTGTTTTCCGAGGAGCAACCTCACAAGCAATTCTAGAACCTCGCTCAATTCTCACCGCAAAGATTTCAAACGACAAATTTTGTGGACGAAGACCCGAAGAAGACCCATCACGACCACATCCTAGCTGCACTGCAGTCGCACACGCATCCAGTTGAGTACGTATTATTTCTGGTCGTTTCCTGCTGTTTCTGACGGCTCTCCAGCGGCCCATCCGTAGATTCCTTGCCTAACCTATGGCCGGCCGTCCCTTATGCTTCGGTGACTAAGACGGTGAATGATCCTCCACGGCCTGCGAATCTCCCCCCGAGACTGGCTCTGAATGGCGTTTCTGCCGTTGCTCCAAAGGCTTTCATGACTGCATCTGGTCCCTCATCTTCCGTGCCGACGGAAACTCAATTACGACGTCAAGAACTTGAACAAGCCATGTACCCTATAACGATCCCTCCCCATCCGCTCCAAGTGGACACCGCGTCCGACTCCCCGATTCCCCTCCCCGCTGATCCGTTTGGCCGTCACCCGTCCGTCTACGAAGTTGACGCGGCCCCTGTGCAAAGTTATTGGGACCCTACTACTCGGGTTTCCTCTCACGATCCCGTCGGTTCCAGTCCACCAATGTCATCTGCGGAGGAGGCTTCGGATCCATTCAACTCGACGACCCCCTCGAGTCGCTTTTCCGCTGACTCGACAAGTGTCGTGGACCCGAACGAGAAATTCACCAAGTCAACAGTGCCCCTTGTGAGTGTGAAAAGTCTGAAGAAACTATGGCGCCGGAGTAAATCATCGTCCACAACCCTTCCTCAGCTGCCCACTCCTATACGGACTTCCTTCCAGCTCTCTGCTTCCCCGTATCCACCTACACCTACTGACCAATTCATGGTATCACCTACCTCAGGTGTGGCCGCGAGGGGCTTGAGCGGCCACGCGCCGACTGATCAGGAGCTGCCGAATTCATTGCTCCCACCGAGGCCGTCTCTTTCGGGCTCTCGACCGAATTCACCAGGACATCTCAATGTTCCACCTCAAGAGAAGTCGAGCATTCGAAAATCCATCTTGAAGTCCTTCAAGTCCGTCGCAGGCGTGGGTTCACAGCAACCGAGCGGTTCTGAGCCTCGGAGGAGCTCTGAGCGAACAGTCTCTAACGAGACGATCAAACAGAGACGGCCGAGTGTCCTGGATGGTAGCATACCACCCAGTCCGCAACTTCCGGAGCAGTATCTCTCGTCAAACCACGTTCGAACCGGGAGCAGCTTCTTTGAGCATCGGAAATCCCCGTCAAAGACGGACTCGAGCCGCCACCACTCGTCAGCGTCACACGACCTATTATCTACGGCGCCGTTGGTACGGCTCCCTGAGGCCTTACGAATGCCAGGGACTGCCCCTCCATCTCGAACACAGTTCCCCCCTCAAGATCCTTACACAGACAGCCGACCAAGCCTAGAAATGTCTCAATTCGAGATCATCACTCCTCCAAAAGTCCATCCCAATCTCTCATATCCATACATAACATTCGATCATGAGTAGCCCCCGGTCTTGGTTTGACCCTTTTTTTTTCTAGTCGACGATGCATCTTGGTTTGGATACCCGTTGGACCTTCGAATATAATCTTATAGGTCATTTTCCTCCCCACGTTTGACATCATCCGACGCATTTATCAATCTCAGCTAATTTTCGTCTTGCTCGCTTTGCTAGTTTGCTAGTTTTCTCCTTTTTTTTGTATATTTATGTTTTTC
>JBBPKG010000273.1:4855-20822 GCA_038089115.1 Fistulinella cinereoalba | reverse complement strand
GGCGCTTTTGACACGAGTGCGCAACATGATTGATCCTCGTGGTGGTTAATCCATCTGCGGGTGCAGGACTGAGCGCCTGACACTTGTGACACGCTGCATTGCAGCCCTTGCTACAGCAAGCCATCCATTCTCCACACCGGGCGCGACAGGAATAGTCATTCGCGTCTTGAGAGCAAGGCATCTCGGCGGAATGTTCGCAGCCAGGCAGCTTTTTCAATACCTTTGCGTCACAACCGACGATGTCGATATTGTCCAACTGATAACTGACGTCATGTTAGTTCGAGAGAAGTAAGAAAGACGGTGACCGAGCTTACCATGGCACGGAGTCTTTAACGTGTCCGCACGACAGGCGCACGTTTGGAACGGGGAATATACACTGGCCACACGGCATGTGGCACTCTTTCCGACAGGGATGATCGCGATGGCAGAGCCTTGTGCAAGGTTTGGTACAAATGACAGAAACATGATGGGGATCATCACAGTGACACTGATTGCCGGCACCGAACATATCAGTTTTGGTTCCGATATGGTAAGCTTCATTACCTTGAATGGACAGAGGTGACCGCATTTCAACAACTGGTCGCACTGCTCCATACAGCCGCCTGCGTGTATCGGCACATTTACTAGAGCAGAAGATACACGGTTCCGAGGGGCTTACCGTCTGGCGCGATCCGAGAAAGCTGTCCAGGCTTTGAGACGTATTCTATCTTGTCGCGATGTCTGTGACATGCCACAGGCAAGGCTGGACCCAGTGCATCTTGCCCCTCCAGTTCCTCGATGATCGAGCGCCACATTCTGCTCCTTGAGGACAGATTCTCTGCATTTCCAAAGATATAGAGTCCTTCGCGTGCTCGGGACACGGCCACTGTAGAAATATGAGCAGACTGAAGGCGCTTTAGAGGATCGGAAATGTAGTTTACCATTGGTACGATTCTCGGACTACGTAATACCATGTGGTCAGCTAACATGTCGTAGGGGTGCACTGCTGGCATATTACCTTGAGGAACCCAATATTGACTCTGGCAGGCTGAGGGCCTTGCGCGTCCATCTCATCTTCCGCGCCACCGGAGTTTCGAACGAGTGACAAGATAACGATCTTTCACATCGTTAGTCCCAGGTGATATATCACGTCTGTCCACATGAAACGTACCTTGCCTTCCTCTCCTTGATAATTGTCTACCGTCCGTAGCCTGACCTAACAAGTCGGCATGCGCCATCAGACAATGACCAGGACTGCAAGAAGGGAACAAAATGAGAATGGCGTACGCGGCTCGTTACTTTGACATGTTGGACGGAGCCCCCATCCAGAAAATCACCCGCGTCCTCCTTATCGCCTTCATGATCATCAAGAGCGGCCTGATCCCGTTCGTCGATAACAATTGCTACTGCACCCGCGAGTGTGTCACGTAGTCGAGCAAGCTGTCCTAGATAAGCACAGAGGACGACGATGTCTCCCTCTTCAGAGTAGCACCCCTGTCTAGTAGAAAGCCTAAGTACAACCCCCCTTCCAGACAATAAGGCTAGGGCAAGACCCACCTGAGGAGGTACAGGACAAGATCTCGAATCATCTCGACCTTTGAAATAAGCAGACATCGCGAAAGTGGGCCTCCAGCCAGATAAGATAGATGACACGTCTCACCTCGTGCATGTTATACTTGCTCGCTGTATCATCGACACCACCGTTTTCCTTGTGGTTGTGAGTGACAAAGAAGGCATTCTTGACCATGCCCCGAACGTCTGGATAGCGTTTGACCAACTCATGATCCTGGAGCCCTTGGTAAAGTGTGTTCCTGTTCAAAGGCGTTAGCCGATATTGACGGACACTAATATACGCACCTGATTAAGCTCGAAATCATCGGCCGCATTCGCCGCTGGACGTCCAACCGGGACATCGGCAGACCGGACGACGACAGGCGCTCCATAAGGGACATGTCAAACCTATACAGCCTGCCTCCGCGCGGATGTTCCATTGAGAGCGCTAGAAGGAAAAAGTAAAGTCAGTTACATTACATTCAGAATAATGCCACATACAGTAGTTGTTCAAAGTAGGCCGCAGTTGCAGAGGGTCACCGATGAGAATAAGATGCTCGACAGATGGTACGAGACTCCCTAATACGTGAGCTTCGAGGACCTGTCCCGCTTCCTCGACCATAAGCACCTTGGGAGATAACGACTACGAAACAACCAACGTATCATTACAAAAGCCTCAGATAAAATGTGTGCAAACCTTGAGCAATGTGCCTAGCTTTGCAGCACCTACAGCAGAGAGCCCGAGTCAGATACATACCGAAACGTACGACCGACGATAGCAGGAAACATACCTGTTGTCGTACAACCAATTATCTTGACGCCCATCAACAGCTCGCGCCGGACCTCTTCTTTGATCTCATTGTATTCCTGAGTCTTTTCAGCGTGTCTTTTTCTCAGCCTGTCAAATTCATCTTGTTGATTCTGCTGCATCTCCTTGCGCGCCTCTCCCATCCAGAATGTATGGAGCATCTGCCGTTCGCGTCGACTCATCTGCCAGACATCACCATCGTCCAAAAGCTCTTCCAATGGACGTGCACGCGATGGCGCAGATGGAACATCAGTCTCACCAAGGGCTGTAAAGAAGCCTATTGGATTGTTGACATAAGCGGAGTAAGGCGACTGTGATGACTCTGGCTCAGCAGGAAGCGAAGGGGGATCCAAATCATATGCCCCGGACGGTCCGGATCGCACGACTGGAGCAGGCGCTTTCGTATCGTCGGAGTTCATCGAGTCTGGCGGCGTGTGGAAAACTTCAGCATTCATCCAGATCTTTTCTGGCTGCATTTCGGCTTCATCGCCCAACTCATCCAAGTCCGACTCGTCCGACGTCTCTGAGCCACTTCCGGAGTCGTCTGAGCCTTTTTCTATCAGGAATGCGAACTGGTTGGGTGGGGGGCGAGCCAACGGTGTGGAGCCGGATGCCACCGCTCTGGCCGTGGACTGGTTGCCTGTGGTCTGGGGAACATCAGACTCTGAATCGCCCTCTTCAGACGTGCCTGAGTCGCTGTCTGAGCCCTCGGAATCCTCAGCCATCAAGAAAGCAAACGGGTTTGGTTTCGAGTCGGGCGCTTTCCCTTTAGCAGCAGAGCTGCTCGCCGCAGTCCGAGCGGCATCGCGTGGACGAGTTGGCCGGGTCATCGTTTCAAGGAAGTTCAGATCGCCCGCATTCTTCCAAAATGCATATATGGACGAGTCCTCTGCCACATCCTGACCTTTACGTCCCTTTACTTTCCACTGTCCCCCGGACTCCGAGTCCTCCTGAGATAACTCCTTGGCGACGCGGACCCACGTGGGTAGCTCGGACATCAACGCCTCATGTTCGGCGTGAAAGAGCCCGATGTACTTGACGATTTCGGCCGAGTCCGACTCGAGATCGATTTCATGGATGCGCTTGATCAAGTTGGAGATGTCCTGGCCGATAGTTTTGAGTTCGTGGTAGGTGGCATTGTATGTATGCCGGAGACGTGGCTGGGGCCCGGCAACCATTTCGCGCGTCTCAATTGAATACTCAGATATGCGGCTGTCGGATGTTCGGGACCCCAAGCGAACGATGTCAGTCGTGATATGGGCGTCGAGGACAGAGCACAGCATGTGATCGAGGGCATGGTTTGTGAATGCGATCATGAGGATGGGCCCAATGTTGTTTTCGATGAGTACGCGTAGGAGCTCGACGCCCGTATAGCTCTAGAACGACGCAATGATCAGTCTGGAAACTGCGATAAGGGAAAGGAAGTGGACCTTTCCCGTCCCGGGTGGTCTGAGTGCGATGTCAATAACTGCCAGTATATTGGTGAACGGATATCTTGCTCACCCCTGGATCAATACTAGCTCCCTTGTCAACGCTTCGATGACAGCATCGGCCTGACTGGGGTCAAGGCGACTTGCCCGACGCAACTCCGTTCGGGCATGGTCGATTGAACCCTTGTCAGACACGCTCAACCTCACATCATCCACCTCAGCTCCCTTATCGAACAAGCACGACAATCTAAAGTAGAAATCCGGAAGGCGCGTATACTTTGGAGGATCGATCGTACAAGTCCCTAGGTAGTCCGATGGATGAAAGACAAGATATCGAGAGAAAGGCACGTTTTCTGGCTCCTTCTTCAGCGCCTCGAGGAATGGGCGGATAGCTTCGAACAAGACAGGTGACTCGACGAGAACTTTGACGCCATCAAACGCAGATTGATGTGTCCTTAGCTCGGAGAGAATACGCAGTTCGATTTCGCTGTCGAAGAAGACGACCCGTATTTTGACACGCTCTCCGTTGTTTCGGACATAAGATGTCAAGTCCTCAACCGAGCTGGCAACGGTACCGAGGTGAACTGATATTCTCGTGGGCGTCTTCCAAACGAGTGCTACGAGCCCGCCTTGTACGAGCCGCTTGCCACTCATTCCCTTCCAGAATGCAACGCGTGCTCCGCCCTGGGCAGCACGAGCTCGTCCAGGAGGGGTCTGGACAGTCAAGCTCGTGGATATACCCCGGCGGTCTGGAACTAGTTCGTTAAAAATGACGTCAGTGTAGACATTGAACATGAGAGAGTCGTGATTATCAGCCACTCCATGGTATTTTCCTCCTCCCTTTTGGAGAACGTCGCCGAGCCTTGTCTTGCGCTTATTCAAACCGTTAAGGTCATCTTCTATAAATTGTACTGCTCTTCGTAGTGGCGCCCTGTGTACGAATGTCAGTTGTACTAGGCAGGGTGAGACGGTAACATACGTGAGCTCCTCTCTCAAAAGACGAAACTGGCCATCTAACAAGCGCTGCATGGATTCCGCCGGAGCAGGGTGGGGCGCTTCATACAAACTCGCTGGGAGAAATGGCTGCGCCCTGCACATCAACTCTTGATGGGTAGGCGCTACACGAATATCATAGATATCCACAAAGTCATTATCATGCCGCGGCCCATCCGTACGTAGCTGCCCTGGCGGATCATATATTCCATGCAGTGCAGCAATGAGGCCCTCGTTTGAAGTCTTGGTACTACTCAGTGGATTGTTGCGAGCAGTCATCCGAGTCTCTTTTCCAAGCTCACGATTGACGATGGATTCCAAACGGTTCACCTTGTCCTTAAGGGAGTTCACAAGCAAATCGCGAACTTGTCCTCCAATACTTCCGAAGGGATTGTCGAATGCTGGCGGAGAAGCGGTAATGCCAGCGTACCACTGGTCAAACCAGAGGCGAAGATTCTCGACCAACGAGACAAGGCGGGGATACATCGCCACCGCATTTTTGAAACGGACGAGGCACCTATGACCATAATTCAAAGGACGCACTCTATGTCAGAGCAAATGTGAACATACTCGTCCAAAACACCGGCTATAGACGCCAACATTTGGGGCCCCAGCTGAGGATTAACCGTACCAGCGCCAGGGTCATGGAATGAGCGCCTTTTCATGATATCGGACATGTTGTTTTCAATAGTGTCGGCAAATTCTTTGATATTTTGCAATACCTCGGTATAGAGAGTACTGTATAACTTTTAATCAGTCCCATAAAGGCCATCACGCGATCAGTAGCTCTCACTTGACTCGAGTCACGAGCGTGCTCTTGACAACAAAATCGGATGATAAATACTGCAAAAACTGAGCAAAATATAACTTCCAGACACAGGGGATGCGCTGACGCGTAACATTGGGAGGATTCCTCGTTGGAAGGAAAGGACTTCGCGACTTCTTGAAACTTGGGCAGACACATGCGGCCAAAGTATGATCTCTATCATACGGCGCAGACCATTGTGCTGAAAGGGGATGAATATAAAGGCAGGACGAAAGCTCGTACAGGTCGTCACGCACAGAGGATACAGCTTGCAAAAGAAGCTACTCGTCGACATGCAATGAACATCAAGATTGGCATTGGTCAAGCCTAGTACTCACTTGGCCCTCTTCTTGGGACTGACCCGCAGAGTCAGCACATTTCATGCTACGGTGAAGGTGTGATACTGACCCATTGCTCATTAGACGCGGTGGCGCTATTCAGCGGCTTCAAGAAAACATACACGTCGAACGCGCTTTGAAATTTGTAATTGTCGGATAGAAATCTCTTCAAGGTGTTATGCGCCTCGATTGGAGAGAGAGAAGAGGACATATCTTGAGAGAAGAAACCGTCAGTTCCGCTGCCACTCATTCTCATCAAGCCTTCCTCAGTCAAGAAAGGCGCAACACGCTGCAAAACGGCGGCGGGAGGCATTATGCTGGTCGATGCGGCCGTAGGGGTGCTGGTCTGATCTGCTCTCTGAGTATGCTTGTAAGGGCAGTTGAACTCCCTCCTGCAAGTGCCTTGTTCCCAAAAGAACCTGCAAACGCCCAGAGGGGGATTCCCGACCGTGCTGCTTGGCCGAGTAGCGTTTTGTGGCGCGAGGGCTGCATTACTACTAGGGGAAAGCGGCCTGGCAGCATCGCTAGACCTGCGATTGGCAGGAGATGAATGTGCAAATTTACACTGGTTGCCTCTGTTGCAACCAGCGGGTGAGTTGAAGAATCGACAAGGAGGACGAGACATGGTTGATTCAAGAGCATGCGGGATCCTCCCCCCCTCCTTAAGTGGGGCCCGGGCCCTGGGTACTGGGCGTAAGGTGCGCTACAGCAAGTCTTATGTAATGCAGTAGGTCCCTTCTAGAAGTTCTTCCGATTCCAAGTTGAAACTTCCAAAGGTGAACCCACGACGATCGTGTCACATCCTAAAATATTCCAACTGCACTGGCGTCAAATTAGCCTGCCCAAGGCCAGACTCGAAGCACAAATTGGTTGGTTCGAACATCGCCCTCAGAGTAATGCGAATACCTTGGACTCCGTACAGGTCAGCCTTTGCACTTCCCTTCGGTAAACGCGTTCCTCACTTTCAACCGAACTGCAGCCTATCATGATGTGTCGAAGCTCAGGAACCCCTTGCAGTTACATAACAGGTGCTGTACAATGGGCACGTTGTGCCTAGTGCCCTCAATTATATAAAGAGCGGCCTGGCATGATCCTTACGGTTTCGCCATGTCCCCTCCGTGTCGGTTCTTCAGCAAGCCTGGGGGCTGCAACAAGGGCAGCCAGTGTACCTTTTCTCACACGTCGCCGCAGCCTCAGGTTAGCAATACAGGGCCTCTGACACACAGGACTATTCCGCCAGAGAATGCTGCACAGTCAGGAAGCACGGCGCCACAGCGAGTAGCACCCTTTTTGACGGAGGAGGGATGGACGAAAATGGGTGGTAGTGGAACGGATGGATTTTTCACCCCGGACCCTTCTTCCTCTCTCTCTCCCACTGAAGCGCACAAAACCCTGCAGAGATTCATGTCGGACAATTTCAAGTTTAAGACGGCCTTTGACGTGTATGTGTTCTTGAAGCCGCTGAACAGCGCCACAACGTCGAACACGAATTGGGTATGTCGATATGCTTTAGCTATGTGGTATGTTAATGGCGTGTCCTACTGGCAGACGCAGAAAGAGGGCAAGGTGAGTCTGATGCTGGGTGGCCATTCGGGAGTTGATCCGTGTAGTAGCTTCTGTTACAAGCGATGTCTTCGGTGCGTAGTCATTTGTACTCTTTGTTGGCCCTTGTCTCAGTGCTACCGTACAGCCAAACGGGCTACGCCGTATGACGGATATCATCCTCTGGCCAAGGGTATCCGCCCAGATCGGAAAAAGTCGCGATGTCCTTTCATTCCAGCGAGGCATTATCCCTATGCTACGGGTCAGTGCACTGCTTGGATCGCGAGTCCGCCGTACGACCCCAGTTGCAGTATCTGTCATCTGACCTTGTCGTCAAGAGCACGCTCGTCAGCCGGATCAAGTAAGCGTCGCACGGGTGCTGAAGGTGGTGCTCATGCATGATGTAGTACCCTCTATACCGAAGTGTTGCAGCACATTCATGCGCTCTCCGATGTCATCGAGCACAACATGAACGATATCGTCGCTCGGCGTTCCTTCAAAGATCCCGGTGCGACATCGCACAACACGCAGCTCGGGCCCCAAGTACTGGCGGCTATAGCTGGCCTTTTGGATGAGTACGTTGCTCCTCTGCGTTGTTCCGAAGTCCTCAACGCCTGTACAGGTGCCTCGTCCGCTTCAAGAATGCTGTAGCGATGTACCCCCGCCTTGTCTCATTGGTCCGGCATCTTCGCATCTGGTTTGACAAATGGCATACTGGAATCACCTCATCTGCACCTGCATTCGACAATCCCTTTGAACATATCAGCGGGTCGGTCCGCGATCTCCTTGTCAGTACCCTCCAGAACAAAATTGACCGTCTGGATTCGATTGTCCTTCGGGAACTCGGAAAGGAAAAGCGGACGAGCACGCGCAGCGATCCCCTTGTACCACACGGCGCCTCGAATGAAGGCCTCATTGCCGTGCTGCAGAGCACTTATGATCCTCCAGGACAGCTCCGTCCGGATGGACCGCGCCACGACAATGACTGCGTGGACGTTGGCGACATTCGAGTGGCGCCTACGCATCAGGAGCTCCTGTGCCGTGAAGCACCCTTTCTCCCTGTGAACCTGTATGAAGCACCACACCCTGCGCCTGCAGAGTCCATGCAACGTTTGTTGGACATCCAGTTTCGTCTACTGCGAGAGGAGCTTACGTAAGTGGTCGTCGCGATCGTTTGCATTGTGGTGTTCAACGTGGGACAGTGCACCGTTGCGGAGGGCAGTGCAATTCATTGAAGACGATTTGCATGCATTGAACAAGCGCAAGACGAAATTGGCCGACTTGATTCAAAAGGGAGGGGGCAAATACTACGGGATGGCCGATCGGCATGAATCGCTCATGTTCAACGTCTATACAGACGTCACGTTTATGAAACTGGTCCCGGACCGTCGGGGGTTGTCGACGAGCCTTACCATCGATACGCCTCCAGGCCGTGCCCGCGCTGGGCAGGGTGGCGCACGCGTGGCGTTTTGGAAAGGTGTCAGCGGCAAGCGACTCATGCAAGGCGGCTTGATCGCCCTGGTCTGGAAGGCGAGTACGGGGATATCAGTCCATCTCGGCACCATTGCCAGTTCCACCCAGGAGATATCGACGCATGTCCGGACCGACGCAGAGCGTGTCAAGATTCGTGTTGTCTTTTTCGACAGCGAGATCGAGCTGCGCATTCTCTCCGAGCTGAGGGCGCGCCGGTCCTCTCTGGATGATGTCAAAGTACTGGTCGAATCGCCCGTCATGTTCGAAGCGATCCGCCCGTTCCTTGAGGCGCTGAAAACGGAGCCGGAAATCTTGCCCTTTTCCCGGTACCTCGTCTTTCATGGACCAGATTACTTCAAGACGTGTACGATCGACCCGCCCAAGTATGCGCGTCCTGGGGGGTTCCACTTTCAGCTATCATGCTTGTTGAATCATGAGTCCGATGTAGATGATTTGCGGATGAGCGTGTCTGACAAGGGTTCAGTCGACCTTGCTCGGACCGTGTTGCACCGGGCTAGTCGTCTTGACCCTAGCCAGGCAGATGCTATCCTTGAAGCTTTGACAAGAGAGGTTGTATTGATCCAGGGGTAAGCCCCATCGTGTGTGTCGGATCACGCAGAGTTGCTAACGACCTCCTGTAGACCTCCTGGTACCGGCAAGGTCCTCCCTTTTCACCGCATGCGGATTGGTTGAACTGATAGATTTCTCTTGTTGGTTTCAGAGCTACACAGGTGTCCAACTCCTCCGCGTGCTCGTCGCGAACGATATTGGCCCCATCCTCATGATTGCGTTCACGAATCACGCCCTCGACCACATGCTCTCCTCTGTCCTCGACGCCGGGATCACGACAAACATAGTGCGCCTGGGTTCTCGGACGGCCGAGGAACGCATTGCAGAGTATTCCATTCAGGCGCGCGAGGCAGCTGCAGGCGGTCAGTCACGGTTCAGGCGGGCAAGCAAGGTGGCGTACCGCGAGCTCAGGCAGGTCGGACAGGAGATCTCGACCCTAATCAAGCGCATCCAGGGCGACGACCCCGCGTCGGATGCGGCTGAGATCGCCCGATACCTTGAGCTGCACTACCCTGGGCACCAGGCACGCCTATCTGAACCGCCGCATTGGGTCGTTGTCGCCCGGGAGCTCGCCCAGGACGATGCGGACGGGGGTACGTGGCGGACGAAGGGCAAGAATGGCCAGGATGTCGAGCAGGACATGTCCGTGTATGCTTTTTGGAAGCGCGCGGATGATCTGCGCTTCGTGGAGGTCATCACGCGTCCGGTGCGCAATGACCCGGGTGTCGAGCCTACTGTCCAAGCGGGCCCTTTGGCAGGTGCCACGTCCAACCCGTTCGCACTCCTGACAGAGGACGCAGAGAGTCCAGATGTGGATGAGGAAGGAGAGGAAGAGGAAGAGGAAGAAAGTGAAGGGGAAGACTTTCCCGAGAAGATGTGGATGATGGCCAAAGTGTTCTATACCCCAGAGTCGAGCGTGGCCTCGGAGGACGAAGAGATGCCCGTGCCCCCCTCTGAGGCGCCTGCGCCACCGCCCGCAGAAGCGGTGCCGAAGCCTTACTCGGCCTATCTCGACGATCCGGCGGGCTTCTTCGCAGCCGTGGGCGAAGATGGGATACCGTCGGTACCTTCGAGTACGCGCACGCTGGATACGCTCTTAGCTGATGATGCTATCTGGAACATGAGTCGACGCGAACGTGAGGCTCTGCACGCGTTTTGGATCGAGGAGGTGCGCAAGGGGATGCAGCAAATTCAGCAGGACGAGTTCGACACGCTGAGGAAGAAGCATGCCGAGAAAGTGCGCGAGCACAATGAGGCGGAGGAACAGGCCCGACGTGAGCTGCTGATGAATGTCAAGATCATCGGGTGCACAACGACGGGTATGGTATTCGTTGTTTGACGTAGACGATTCGTCTGATGGTGTCTCCTATAGGTGCGGCAAAGCTGGGCACGCTGCTCAAGGTGCGTGACGATACCAACAAGACGTATCTACTCTCATGCCTTTGTAGTCGCTATCTCCCAAGGTGCTCATGGTCGAGGAGGCGGGGCAGGTGCTCGAGGCCCACGTGTTGGGCAGTCTCGTACCATCTGTCGAGCATCTCATTCTTATTGGCGATCCTCTTCAATTGCGCCCAACGCTTAACAACTACTGTACGTTATATCATGACACGGGTCTCGTGTACACTGACCCTTCCTAGCGCTCTCGATTGACAATATCCGCGGAGGCAAGTTGTACCGATTTGACATGTCACTCATGGAACGCCTGGCAACATCGGGTCTTGCAATGTCCAGGTTGGACGTCCAGCGACGAATGCGGCCGACGATCTCGAGTCTAATCAGGTATGTCTCTCCGCACGTGTGGAAGGTAACCTGACAGCGCGACCAGAAATACACTCTACGAAGGCCTGGAGGACCATGAGCTGGTCAAGCAGTACCCAGACGTCCGTGGCATGGTCAGTAACGTCTTTTTCGTCACCCACAATCACAAGGAAAACAGCGGTGGGGCGGACGATACGGCGAGCAAGTACAACATGTATGAGGTGGGGGATGTCATCACGCCTCGACCGCATTTGTGCTTATACACGCCAAGGTCGAGATGATTCGGGACTTGGTGCTGTACCTTCTCCGGTGTGCCTTGCTTTACGGTTCCGCATGTGTTCCGTTGCTAATGCTTCATAGGCAAGGGTGCTATTCGAACGAAGGCGATATCGTTGTTCTGTGCGCTTACCTTGGACAACTGGCTCGATTGCGCGATGTACTTGCAAATGACGTTGCGATCATCATTGATGAACGGGATCAAGCAGAACTTGACGACCGCGAAGGTGGCCAGGAGGGCGCTGGTGATGATCCTGAGGGTGGACCGATCCAGCATGTTCAAGTAACCAGCCGCGTGTGTCTCTCATCTTTTCAGTTGATGCAGCGCTCCTCTGACATGTTGTATAGGTCAGGCTACGGACCGTGGATAATTATCAAGGGGAAGAAGGCAAGGTAAAGCCATTTAGTTCTAGTCGGCATGCTGTATCGGCTACTGGCGTTGACGATGATACCAGATCATCATCTTGTCACTCGTTCGAAACTCGGGTGGTGCAGAGGATGAGGTGGACGGGCCAAGTACCTTCCAGCCCACTAAAGTCAACATTGGGTTCCTCAAGGTGGGTTAGTCAGTATGCATTCCCATCCATATCTTCTGACGTCGTCTGCTAGTCGGAGAATCGCACGAACGGTAAGCTACACGCTGGATCGATTTCCAAGTAATTCTTTATGTATCCACAGTGGCCCTATCCCGAGCACGTGAAGGCCTTTACATTTTTGGAAATGCGGAGAACCTATCGGCAAAAAGTACAATGTGGCGGTCGGTCATCGAAGAGCTAGAAGGGCAGGATGCAGTGGGACCGGCGCTGCCTGTGGCATGCCATCGACATCGTGACAAGGTAGCGTATGTATCGCTCCCCGGCCAGCTTACCGCACTCGCGCCAGATGGTGCGTTCTTTTACTTTTGACTCTAGGTGATGGTGCTCATTCTAGCAGGTGGATGTATGGAGCAGTGTGACCAGCGGCTAAAGTGCGGCCACCTCTGCCCACTGAAGGTAATGACCGATGGCGCTTCTCTCGGTGACATCCGAAGTTGATTCCTGCGACTAGTGTCATTCAGACGATCCCCGTCATGTTGCTGTCACATGCACTATGCCATGCACAAGGCTCTGCCGGCATGACCACCCATGCCGGAAAGAATGCCACGAGCCGTGTGGTAACTGTATGTTCCCAGTGCCAAATGTATCCCTTCAGTGTGGACACAGCAAGGACTCTGTGCCATGGTACGTACGCGGATCTGCTTTTTGGATCACTCTGATGGTATGACGATAGCTATCAGCTGGACATGATGGACAGCATCGAGTGTGATGAAACGGTTCTCACTTGGCTTCCTGACTGCGAGCACGAGGCAGAGATCCCCTGTTCGCAAGACCCCGAGAATCATCGGTGCCGCGCCCAGTGTGGACAATCGATGGCGTGCTGTGGCAAGCGCTGCAGCGCGGCCTGCCACGACTGCCAGGCGCTCAGCTCCGTACCAGACGATGGATCTCCCACCCAGAGGACCAAGCACATGGCCCACCCCTGTCAGTCGCGATTGTATTGCGAGCACGCGTGTCAGCAGCCATGTTCGGACGAGCATGAACACACAACGCGCTGCGGTGAGAAGTGCAGGCAAGTCTGCCAGCACGCACAGTGCAGACAGCCGTGTTCTGTGCCGTGTACACCGTGCGAGCAGCCATGCACGTGGTGAGTGCCTATCTTTATTCCCGATGACGATGGGTTTGATGGATGACTGCAGGGCGTGCGCTCATTATACTTGCCCGGTTCCATGTGGTTCCGTGAGTGCGGCCGTATCATTTCATCATTCAGTTCATTCACAATAGGCAGGTCTGTGCCCGACTACCATGTGACCGCCGCTGTGAAAATGTGCTACAATGTGGCCATCAGTGCCCCTCGGGTGGGTCGTGATACGCGTGTTTCTCCTATCCTTGCGCTTATTCCCTGGCAGTGTGTGGCGAGGAGTGTGCTATTCAAGTCTGCCCCCTGTGCGCACCCAGAAAGCAACGCAAGCAAATAGCGGATTTAATCCTGTCACGAACGCTGGAAGACATCGACCCGGACGGCGGATTCCTGGACGATTTGTTGATCACGATCCCGACATGCCGTCACAGCTTCACCGTCGAGACGCTCGATGAACACTGTCAGATGACGGACGTCTATAGTCGGGCCGAGAACGGAGCATGGCTGGATATGCGTTGTCCCACCGGGTTCCAGCGACCACCGACGTGCCCGACATGTCATGCGGCGATCACAGCCCCGCGGTATGGTCGCATCTTCAAGCGTGCCAACTTGGACATCTTGGAGCGTCACGTTGCTGCTCAAATGGGATCGTCCCTTCGCACCGTTCAGGCATCCGTTGCGTCCATGTCCATCGACGCAAAGAAGAATCAGCTAGCCAAGGCCGCGGCCACGATTAGTCTCAAGTTCAAGGACAAGACCAGCGAGAAAACACGCAAAGCCCAGGCCAAGGCTCGTAATAAGGTCTTGAGCGCTACCAAGGGAAATGCAGCGCCCGTGTCGGATCTGGACATCGCCCCTGGAAACACGGGCCTCTATGCAATCCACCCGAGCGTGCTGGGCGTCTGGCGCAAAGCGATGAATGAGCTCTTTGCTGCGTATCGGCAGGCGGCTCACGTCGCCGCGACGTGCCCCGCGCATATGCACGCGTGGGAAACCTCACTCTCTCTTCTCCGCGACGCGGCCCTCGACGATTCTGGATCCGCCGCTTCCGGCGGCGATGCGGCAGCTTTGCGTGTCGCCCGGGTCCAGGTTGGGCAACCGCGCCCACTGGCAGGCCGGCATCTGTCGATCGACGCCCTCTGTCTGACGATCGACATTCGATTCGTGCTGGCCGAGCTGGTGACGACCTGGACAACCGCGATCGGCACACGCACGCACACGGCGCACGCGCAGGGCGCCCAGCAGCTGAGCTGGGCGACGTACGTAGACGTCCTCCTCGGGAGCTGCGCGCGCGACGCGGACTTGGCAGCGTCTGCCGCACACGAGACCGACTCGCCCCGTGCGGTCGCGATGACGGCGCTGTACCGGATGCGCGCGGCGCTCGAGCGGTTCCGATTCGATCTGTGCATGTGCCAGCGGACGGGTCAATTGGAGCGGACGCACAGGGCGCAGCTGCGGACGCGTGCGGTGGGCCTCCAGAGGGAGGCGATGGAAATGGCGGCGGAGGTGGTGCGGTATGCGGTGAGGGCCGGAGACAGCGTGCAGGAGTGCCGGACGGACGTGAGGAGCGTCGCGCGAGTCGTCGTGGACGAGTGGACGCAGATCGAGCGAGCGATGGGCATGGGGACGGTGTACCGACCCGTTCCGCTCTCTGAACGCATGGGTGTGAGGGCGGGCCATTCGTCGTAGACGGTGTTCCCGAGATCCTCGAGAGTACCGTACGCGCTTGACGGACGCGATCGACGGCTAGCGTATGGGAGTCATGTTGACAATCGCCCACATTGGGCAGGCGTTGGGCGTTTTAGAAATACATAGATGACACCGTACATAGGTGATCTTACTCTCGAAGACTTGTACCAACTGCTCTGGGTTCAGTAGTGTGACGGCGAGGATGCCGTGGATAAATGCCCAGCGTGTGGCGTACACATGAGCGGTTTGGTTTCGACATAGAAACGAGGCTAGCGAAGAAGGATTACCTCGTCTGTGACGAGACCCGCTTTTGTCGGAATTGCCGTCCTTGGCCGAGCTCAGTTGGACCCCCTCGACTACGAAACACTACGAACAGTATATATACCCGTCCTTTATACTCACTAGTAGGAGCTAGTCACCAGTCTTTTCGGAATCAAGTAACGGAGAGGTTGACCCCGTTATCTTAGCCCGACCAAGACTTTTTCTTTATCTACTGTGTGTCCACGCGACATAGGTATTTTGAGCGTGTCGTCCGTTGTCCGAACCATCCCGGGCTTGAGGCATAGCTCCCTTCACCTCGTTCAGGCCCCTTTCTTGAACGGGCCCGCGCGGTTTTTCGGAAGCCCCCGCCTTTTGCCAACGACGCAAAATGATGGATCTGTGCGCCAGTGGTTTGCCTGCGCCAGTGGCTGACTCTCGGTCACTCGAGTGCTCCCCCCCCCCGGTCCGTCGCCGCGTGGTGCCCACTAGTAGTAGGCACCGCTGGGACGGATCACGCCGGTTCTCGCCTTGGCATTGAAACGTCGCAAGAGATCTGCGTACAATGGGTTTTGCCTGCGGCGGCTGAACCGCTCCGAGTCGACCGGTCCGTCGCCGCCTCAAAGTTGCTCCAGGCGGCCAAGGACGTCGGAGGTCCGCCCCCCTCCCTCACTGCCGACCTGGCGTCCAAAACGGTCACCTTGCATCGGAATCGGCGGCCCCGGGTGGCGGCTGAAGTCAGCTACTCGCCTCTTTCCTAGAGGAGAAGTCAAGTTATACGGAAAAGGTATTTGACCGGGAACGCAAGCGTTGGCGATGT